>MJUU01015053.1:0-11328 GCA_002080025.1 Modiolus philippinarum | reverse complement strand
GTAATGTTAAAATTTGATGAAAAAATGACTAAGTTCAACAATGGATAAATTCCAAAATTTTTTTCCAAATCTCACCAAAGGGGAGGTGCACATCTTTAATATGTTCAGAACAACTGTGCAAAGTTTCAAAAGCATCAGATATAAGGTGTCAGAGTTTCAGATTACACATACTCAGTACCGTAATGTTAAAATTTGATGAAAAAATGACTAAGTTCAACAATGGATTAATTCCACAATTTTTTTCCAAATCTCACCAAAAGGAGAGGTGCACATCTTCAATGTGTCCAGAACAACTGTGCAAAGTTTCAAAAGTATCGGGTTAAAGGTGTCGGAGTTTCAGATTACACAAACTTGGTACCCCCAAAGCGTGACGGACGGACGGACGGAGTCGAGCGGCTCCTAGACCTGCGGTCACCGTTGGTGACGCAGGTAAAAACACAACATGCTAAAAAATATTGTTGGAATTAGAACACAGCTTTGTTTCCAAAGCCAAAGAAGAGAGTTATATTAGAATTCTATTCAAGAGTCAGAAAAATTAAGGTAACTCACTTGACTTCTGTCAATCTTATATAATTTAATTATGTTAATAATTGGGAGCTATTCCATTAAAAAGGATGTACCAGGGTAGGAAGGCAGCAAAGGAAAATTCTTGTGGGTTCTTGTCGATTTTGAATCTAACTGCTATACTCATATTTGTCCGTTACCCTTGGTTGTTGGGGTAGTAGAAAATTACCTCCCGATCCTGGTACATTTTAATGGAAAACCCTGAAAATCACAGACCATAAATCATAATAATTCAGCATATGTTTCAAATACCTCATTACTAGGAATAGAATTTCTCATGTCAAAATATTCAAACATTTCTTGAAGAGTTTAAAATGCAAAGGTGCCAACCCCGTTTGGTCTCAATCAGTAATTTTGGTATTCTCCCAGTAATAATCAAAAAATATTTCTATTTACTGAATCTATATCACTGAGTGGTTGCGAAATAGTGAGCAAATTACATAATAATTAAATCTTGTACACAATGTAATGTTTTCAAAAATCATGCATTATTGATCTGTTGTGACAAATAGAATATTTTGTAACATGTGTAGCAGGGATCCGGAAATTTTTTAAACCAATTTCGTTCATTTTTGGGAGGTCAGAACATGTGGATGATATTTTTGACATCGTCTTTACCCCCCTTTTTTCAATGATGCTTATTTTAAGCTATGTTTTCAATGCAAAGTATGATTCTTGTCACGTATTCTGATGCCCGAGGTTATAGTATCACTGCATTCGGTAAATAATTCATGTTTATTATCAGCAGTGATGTCCAAATGTCAAAATTGCAGTTGATATTCCCTTCGATGACAAAACGAAAGTAAATCGGAATTTATGTCACATGTGTTGTATTTTCAAACAAAATCAGAAACGACTGTGAAATGTAAATGCATTAAAATTGGAAAGGCTCTTCGAGGCACTAATGGAATTCAGTGGGATTTAATATAAATTTTTATTTTACTGCAATGTTAGGGTTTTATCGATCTTCGCACAAGTCTTATGAACACGCATGAGCCATCGGAAAGTAAGTAGAAACGAAAGTAGCGGTCGTTATTAAGTTGAAATTAAAAAGAAAATGTCATGTTTCAAGTAAAATCCTCTACTTCAAGCGCTTCCTTTGCCAATATTTGCACCCTGGGTATTTACCACCCCTTGTTATCATCATCACAAGGGTAATTAATTCGTAATTGGCAATAAACAAAGGTGTTACCTGTCCTAATCACGTGCTGTTAATCCAATTAAAGGTGATGACATGTTTATTTAATAATTACCTGGTGACATGTTATATCAAATTTAATTAGCAGTTTGGTGATTAAAGTCAAATTCTTTATGCATTGTCTTGTAGAATGTCCGATTTTTTTTACATACAATTTTTTTGAATGTCCGAAAAGTTGAAATTCATTTCGGTCAAAAATTGAAAATTTCGGTCATGACCGACAAAAAAGTGGCATTTCCAGATTCCTGGTGTGTAGCTATGATAATTTAAACAGACTGGTATAGTGAGAACTATATACTTTTTAAATGTTTATCTAAACATTCATACTGTGACCACTGTGTTGGTCATAATAATTTGAACTCATCTTTACACTCATGGCAATTTAAATATTCAATGTCATTCTATGGAATATCTTGGGCGGAAACATTTACCTTTCATTTATTTTTTTGCGGCAGACGACCGGGTAGACTGCCTATCAGATGGTCAAATTGTGTTTTGACCAAGATTGGCACCTTTCAACTTTTCGGATATAGATAAGTCTACATAAACCACATGGAAAAAGGTCTCAGAAACCCGAAAGCAACATCTGTTTTGTAATTTAGAAAATCGGTGTGGAACAGCAACAAAAGAAATCCATCAGCCATCGAAAAACCATAACAATTGGACGAATGATAGTAATGCCGTAATTTTGAACCAAAATCTGTGAAAATTACAGGAGGGTTAAGGGTTGGCATCTATGAAATTGGGCAAGTAAGCTCTCTGTGGTACTTCAACATCATACCATTCAAATATCTCATCACAACAATAACTAGAGCATAAATGCCCCCGTGGCCATCATTCAAATTTTCCTGATGTGATTACACTCAAGTTTTAGATAAAATTAAGCAAATCTGTTTGTGTCTGTAAGACACATATGATCCCCCCGCAATCGGATATTAAACATGGAAATCTAATTTCTAAGCATTGATATAACTTTGGCTTTAATACTGTGATAACAGTTCCAGCATACACATTTCAATAAAATGGCCAAGTTCAACTATACCTCAAAATCACAATTTTTGGCCAAAATCTAAACCATGACAATATGCACATCTTCAATTAAATGACTTATCACTGTGAAAAGTAAAATAAATGTGGCTTAAATATTGTGGGAGGAGTTATCCCGAATAACAGTTCCAGGACACAAATTTCAATAAAATGGTCAAGTTCAACTACCCCTCAAAATCACAATTTTTGGCCAAAATCTAAACCAAGACAATATGCACATCTTCAATCCATGCCTAATCACTGTGCAAAATAAAATAAATGTAGCATTAATATTGTTGGTGGAGTCGTCCGGAATAGCAGTTAAAGAACACACATTTTGATAAATTGGCCAAGTTCAACTACCCCTCAAAATCACAATTTTTGGCCGCAATCTAAATCATAACAATATGCACATCTTCAATCAATGCCTAATCACTGTGCAAAGTAAAATAGATGTAGCATTAATATTGTGGGAGGAGTTATCTGGAATAACAGCTTATTAGAGATGGTTCGGACGGACGGACAGATGGATGGACGAGGGTAAAACAATATGCCCTCAGACTTGTCGTTATATACAAAATCTCATATATTGGAATCCAAATTTCCCTTTCTGTGTTCAAAATTTTCAAAACCAGATATTTTGGATTAAGGTACATGAATTCCCACGATGACAATGATAAAGGAAATGCCAACAAGAATTAAGACAAAATTGGAATTTAACTAACCTGTAGGCCATCTATATGTAAACTAAAGTTAATATTTTAAGCATTTGTCAAAAAAAAAAAAAAAAAAATCCAGAAAACTGATAATTCATGAAAATTTTGAATTCCAAAGGGTTACAACAAATATGAATGTATCAAGATGAAACTAAAAACTCCATCTGTAACTAACTGAGGTAAACTCATACACAAATATTAAGTCAATATCCAAGGCAGTCTTAAAATACAATCCAGGAGACTGCTTGTTGCTAATGAGCAAACGAGGTAATGATGGACCACAGTAGGACTATATACCCCTAACTCTAAGTTGAGGGGCATAAATACAAAATGTTTACCTCCAGGTCCAAACTAACAGTAGAAGTAACTGTAGTTAACCCTGTACATTTACCACCTGTAATGATGCCTTCTTCCATGGTTACAATCCCTCCTCCTGGAAATAGAAACTTGTCATTATGATCAAGTCAAAATTTACAACAAATTTAATAATTCATGATTATCACCTCATTATCAGTTGTATTGATAGGTCTGGTAAACTTTTGGATGTTTGTACAGACTTTGCAATTCTTCAAACATAGGTAATCAGTAATTACAATGTTCGCTTTATTGACGCAAACTAGAAATTTAATGATCATTCTTTCAACTATACACTCCAACGAGTGTGTTATTGCTCACCTGGCTTCAAGTTGCAGGATTTATTAAACATTACTGTCAACCAACTCATTTTTGCAGTCATTTTATTTCGTGTTTAGTCCGGTCTAGTCAGCTTCGTGATGACTTATTTTCACGATTTTCTATTTCGGCTAATGCATTTCTATTAGGAATAGAAATATCCGCAATGATTTATTTTGGCGATATTTTTACACTCCCAAAGATCATGAAAATAAATCAATGGCCAAAATTAATTGGGTAACAGTATATTCAAAGACTGACTGTGTTATGGTCCACTCTTTGGATAAATTTTTACTGGACATTGTCAAATACAGATTCGATTTTCAGTTCCAACTGAACAAGGTGTTCTAGATAAGAACTTCAATACACTAATAAGTTAAGCAATTTCCAGCTGTGGCAGCAACCATGGCTGCATAGCAGCTACAGTCAGCTTAATTTGTGTCATTTACCATTAATGGAAAAATCTTTTCCGAGGGACAAACTGACAGAATGATGGGCAAATTTATCACCATACCCCAACTCTATTTGAACACTCGTATAAATGCAAATTCATACCTGTTAACCCTCCCATATTGCGAGGGAGACTCCCACTAACTCATTCAATCTTCCACTTGAGAAGGTTCTGCCTTGTGGGAGGCCAAAATCTCCCACAAAGAGAAAAAAACTCCCACAATTTCCCACATTTGCAAAATAATGCAATATTTTAAGAAAAAGTTGTTATTTTACTACAAAATTGTTTATTTTACTGCTTTATATATTCTAAAAACAATCATTATTTACACAATATGACAATAGAAGCAACCCAAAGTAGTTAATTATGTTGTTTTATTTAATTAATCTTATAATAGTATTTGCTAATAACCCAATTTTCTTTTAAAATTATCTTTTATTCACAATGAAAATTACAAAAAGATGCCTGTTTAAGGTCGTCGCGCAAAATCTCCCACAAACAAAAACTGCTATGAGGGAGATCTCCCACATAGTCCTTCTTATAGGTTAACACCTATGGCAAAGTCACATAAAAATATTAAATCTGACAGATCTACAGTGGAACTTCGATGGCTCGAACACCCAAGGGACTGATGTAAACAATTCGAGCCAGAGAGGTGCATGTTTCAGCTATCGAGATCAAACTATTCAAAGGGACCAGAACATGGGTTAGAGTTTCCACGGTGTTCGAGTTATTGCAGTTAGAGCCATGGAAGTTGTACTGTACATCATTTTTATTTACTATGCAACACAACATGTACAAATCACATCCTAAAATATAAAGTATTCCAATTCATACCTGTAGCAGCCGCTGGGGACAAGTCCACTTTCTTACATGCAACAGCAGTATCAGAACGATTAGCAATGATTTCAACAACTAAGATTTTGTTGATAAATACCCACAATTCCTCACCACCACCAACAGCTATCTTTTCACTTCCTGCAAACTGTATCCCTGTTCTTATTGCAGAAGTAAAACTACAAAGTAACAATTAAAACCATTCAGTAGTTGGAGTAATGATATTTAAGAAATAATTCATGGGCTCCGGTGGTTTGTTGGAGATTTACATATGGGTGTCAATTATTTTCATTAATATTTTACTCAGAGCGTAGCGTAGAGGAGCAAGGGGTAAAATAAACAAAAATAATGGACACCCATATGTAAATCGACTACAAACCACCAGCGGACATGAATTATTTCGATTCTAATATGACATTTCATGATCTGAGCGGACATATAGTGTACACGGTAACGACAGCCATTACTTCATATATACTGACATTTTTGTGCACAAAACATATTGTGACGTCATAAATTTCAGTGTAAAGACTGCTGTGAAGTCGCTCATTATGTTATTGGAGATTTTCATATGGCTAGTTGTCATGGTTTCCATTGTTCCCATATTAGAATTTTTAATAAACATTTTTTCATCCAACAAGTACACTTACTCAAATTTTTAATTTTGCAGAAACATGTAAATCCCCACCATTAAACACTGTCCCATTTTCCCTGATTATCCTTGTGACAGATACATATATGGTTTAATTATATGTATGGAATTCTTGGCTGATATTGCATTGAATATGATAGATCAAGATGCATTCAATCCCATCTAAGCATAAGCATTTTTGGTATTTTTTATTAACTCACGCATGCACGGCACATAATCATCAACAGGTTGATGGGGTGCGGAGTTTGAAAGAAGAAGAAGAAGGAAAAACTAATATACTGGTTTCATCCCTAACTCTTTTGTTGATACATGTAAATGCAGGATTTATGTTTCTTTTTTCTATAAAAGTAATTTTTAGGTAAAACAATGTATTTTTCATCTAAACAAATCATCTTTTTCTTTGGAATTACTTTTGTTCAAAGAATATAAACATCCTGTTGTTAATGGTCCATATGAATTGACAATTATTCAGGGGGCTTCTGATACATTTTAAAGCCATCTTTTTAAGTGATTCCCCTCTGCAACTCCCAGTCCACAATAAAGTTATTGTTGGAACAACTGTAATTGAAATGGTAGAAAAATTGTATTTTTTTTTTTTAATTTTAGAGTTGCCACTATAGAGTGATATTGCTATGGGAGAAAACAATGTGTCTGATCCATTTTGCTTCAACGGAGAAAAAAAAATTATTGAAAACTAATTGATACAACTGCTGTTTCAAATGATTTTATACTTCCCAAGTTTTGAAAATATCCCTAGGGATTTCGTGCTTTTAAAATCATGATAACAGAGTTAATCAAGTACATTCCACGTTTCCTGTTCAAATGTTCTTTTGTAATTTATTATTTCATTGACTTGAGGCCATACAAAATTAATTAATTGGTTCTCAGGCAATTTTTCATTTAAAATGATGAGGGAGGGAGGTGATTTTTTTATCTTTTTATTTTCCAAAAAGTAGATGAGGCAGCTTTTTACATTGTATAAACCACCAAAAATGTGGTGAGGGAGGTGATTTTTTGTTTTTATTTTATTGAAATGGCACAAAATAGGGTCAATGACGGGCTTTTTTCAAGCCTCAAACTAGATGAGGGAGGGCCTGTGAACCAATAAATTATTTTTTTATGGCCTTAATATACATACTTTGTTTTGGGTCTTTTTAACCTGGATATGGGATGTTGTCTCCTTGACATTTACCCCATTTCCTTTCTTTTTCATATGTACAATGAGACCTCTCAAAACCTATATCTGAGTATTTCGGCATCTGTCAAATGCTACATTGATACAATTAATATTTTGGCTCTAAAGACACTTGTAAAACCTTGAACAATCTAACACATTTTTATAGACCAATAGTTCCACTGTACAACTTTTAATTTCAGAGGTCTCACAGAAAAGGGAATTTGAGTATTCAGCCTCAAGAACCAGTTATAAAGAATTGTTATTGTTTCATACTTACAAAAAATTCCGTAGGGCTCCATTACAATCTGTCTGACCCTCGGCATCATATCCACTGCTATCAGCAAGGAAATATGATCCACTATAGTAACTACAAATAAACACAGACTTGCAATATAAAATTTTCAAGGAGCTAGATTGACATAAAGACAACTTTGTGCCCTTGTTCCCTAAATAAATCCTTAATTTATATTTGTCTATTGACTCAGAGTACATGTAAGTTATTTCTTTATTTGAATAAATGTATTTTAACTAATAATCATCGTCATGTAAAACTATGAAAATAAAATGAAAAATTCATGGGTAAAATTTGAAATTGTTCATATATGTACATTATCATCTTTCAAAAGAGCTCAGAACAACACTTGGTTATTGAATATGTGTGTTCCACCTAACATTCATTTCTGTTGGTGCAGCTTTTACATTGACATCATCTTTTCTCATAATTATGGCAGATTTCCTGGAGCATGAACATATTTTATTTGGAATTCATCAATAAAGGTCATCTTAGGACTTCATGAAAAGTCTGTGAGTGAAAGGTTACATTCACACATTCATAAACTCCTCCAAAATTACAATGTACTTTTATTTCTCATAATTCCAATCCTTTGAATTTAAATTAATGTTGTCACCAACATTGACTTCACTATATACTACACTATCTTACCTCGGAACATATAAATTGGCAAGAAGCAATATCCAGAAATAACTTCTTTGTTGTTCATGACGTTGAACAATAAATTTTGACATTGTAAAATGATTGGAATTAAATAAGAAATGATGTCTTCCCCAAAAAAAGATGTTTTACCTCTGATTATTATAAGCCCCAGATGTCAACACTATCTCTCTGTTCAGTACAATGTTTGATGATGCATCTCTAAACCAGTCTGAGAAAGTATCAGTAGTGGGATCAGTAGATATTGCAGGCCAGGAACCAGTTGGACTGACCACATGGTATGGATTAGATGGCGAAAGAGTACTATGAGTGCCAAAATCATCATTGATAATAGAGAAGTCATACACTGTTACATTTAGAGTATTGGTCCCTGAAAAAAAATAAGTTTTTTTATCAGTATCTCACAGATATGGAATAAAATATAATGTAAAAGACTTCCGCCAAGGCAAGAAAATCTTGCCTCAGTCAGGTAAACTGTTTATCTTCCGAAGGGCTCAAATATTGTAATGAGTTTATGTTCATGGTTGACTTGTTTATAGGCCGTAACCTGTAATTTCCATTTTACTTTACCTTAAAGAACTTTTATATGCATCTTTTTTTTAAAGCAAGTCACCTGAATCCCCAAAATCATATGCAATTATAGTCATAATTCTAATCTATAAGGACTATTCCAGAATTAATTGTATGGATGGGGGTGGTCGGAAGGCACTTTTAAAAAGGACCAGCCATGCATAAAATTTTAATTTGTTTTTTCTATGTGTTTCTAAAAAGCAAGTCTCCGATATACCCACAACCCTTCAAATTTTTATTAAAGTGCCCTCCGACCCCCCTCACAATTATTTCTGGAACAGCCCTAAGGGTTTTCTGGATATCTGTTGTCTTAAACACCTGAGAGGTTGTAATTTAAGTTAAAATACATGTAGTTCCTGCTGTTGTCTTCCAGATAAAGAGAATCCTTACAAATTACAAAATTGCTATTACAGAGTTGATATCATCATGATCATTTACCTGAAGAGTTTGATACAGTCTGTGGTACGTATACAGTGACTGGAATACTCTTGGCTGATACATAACTACCAACTTGTAACTGTATAACACAATCATAGGTGTTCATGGGAAGTAATCCATCAGAATCGGTGAACGTGACTGAAGCAGTATGGGAAGTAGAAGGCGTGGTAACTGTTACGGTTTCTGTCTTTGTCAGAGAAGCTGCTGTTGTACTTGTACAAGTAACTTTGTAGATCCTTTAATTAGAGAACAGATTCAACAGGTTAGAACACAAGTGTGGACCAAAATTGATGTCTCGCCCGTCCCTACTTGGTTGCAAAACTGATGTGAAAACTCAAACTGACTTATTAAGAAAACTTAACATGTTGGCTGACAAAAGCAATATAGCAAACTGTTAAATATATCCAAAAACCAAAATGCAAAATATAAGTGACCTACCATTGATATAGATACTGGAGAACCAAACATGTTCACTAGACCGTGAAAATGAGGTCAAGGGCTAAAGCCAAATAGCAGGATGTCATGTTCCATCTAAGACAAACCTATATACCAAATATTATTGACCATACATTAATAGATACTTGAAAACTCAACATACTCACTGAACCATGAAAATGAGGTCACAGACAAAAGCCATATAGCAGACTGTCATGTACTACCCAAGACCAACCTATATACCAAATATCATTGACCTACCACTTATAGTTACTGAGAAAATGACCTAATCACAAAATCTTAAGGACAAAAGCCATATCAAGCAGATTATCATGTACTACCTAAGACCAACCTACATACCATATATCATTGACCTAACACTTATAGTAACTGAGAAACTAAACAAAGCACAAAAACTTAACATTTTCATTGACCATGAAATTGATGTCACAGACAAAAGCCATATACCAGACTGTCATGTACTACCTAAGACCAACCTACATACCATATTATCATTGACCAACCACTTATTTTACTGAGAAACTAACCTAAGCACAAAAACTTAACATGTTCATTGGACCGTGAAATTGAGGTCACAGATGAAAGCCATATGCCAGACTGACATGCACTACCCAAGATCAACCTTCATACTAAATATCATTGACCTACCACTTCTAGTTATTGAGAAATTGACTTAATCAGAGAAACTAAATGTGGTCACTAGACCGTGAAATTGCGGTCAAGGACAAAAGTCATATGCCAGACTGACATACACTACCCAAGACCAACCTATATACCAAATATCATTGACCTACCAAATACAGTTATTGAGATATGGACTTAATCAGAGAAACTCAACGTGGTCACTAGACCATGAAATTGAGGTAAAGGACAAAAGTCATATGCCAGACTGACATGTACTACTCAAGACCAACCTATATACCAAATATCATTGACCTACCACTTACAGTTATTGAGATATGGATCTAATCAGAGAAACTTAATGTGGTCCCTGGACCGTGCAATAGAGGTCAAGGTCACATGATTTTATGTCCGTCAGGTAGCACTTGATTAGTACTACCACTGGACCAAATATGATGTTCCTACATTAAAGGGTTTTCAAAATATCCTGTATATAGTAAAAGTTAACGCCGTCGCCGTCATACTTTGCACACCTATGTCTCGCTTTCTGCGACTTTCGTCGCGGGCGTGACAATAAACATTGTTCCATGGCAAATTTCTCATTCTTATGCAGCTTTTTTGTTAATTTGTAAGGCAGCAATAACTGGCAGTCTTATGCATACAAGTATTAACTTGAAGTTTCATGCACGCCAGCAATATCTTAAAAGTCTCATTCACATAAGTACTGACATGAAGTATCATGCATACAAGCAATAACTTGGAAGTCTTATACACATAAATAATAACTTAAAAGTCTGATGCACACAGGCAACAATTTCAAGTCTCACACTCACAAGCATTAAATTGGAGTCTCATGCACAGAGATGATAACTTGAAAATCTAATGCACACAAGCAATAACTTGAAATCTAATATACACTAGCAATAACATAAAGATCTTGTTCTAAACTCGAAAATAAACAGCTGCGCCAAGAGCGCATGATACGCCCGTCCCCACTT
>MJUU01015051.1:33699-55601 GCA_002080025.1 Modiolus philippinarum | reverse complement strand
GCAACTGACGCACTCAATGCCTATTTCGTTCCAAAAAGAAACAAAGAATATGACATTTATACATTCAGACAATGTAAACAAGAGCCAGGAGAAAATGTTGACACATATCAAACTAAACTCAGGACATTAGCAGAAAACTGCGAATTTATAAACACTGACGATGAAATCAAATCACAAATAATTCAGTCCTGCAGTTCATCAAGATTGAGGCGCCGTGCTCTCAGAGAAAGTGACATGAACCTTGAACAATTACTAACACTTGCCAGGTCGCTCGAAATAAGTGAACAACAGGCAAGTGGCATTGAAAAAAACAGAAACTGCAAATGCAATCCACATAAAGCAAGCACAAAGACCGACAAGAGGCAGGGGGAAACCACGAGGTCTTGGAACAAGTCAACCAAATCGTTATACACATGCTCAGTCAGAACAAGGGGCAAACATGTTACAATTGTGGAGGCAAATTTCCGCATAAGGGACCTTGCCCAGCAAAAGGCAAAACTTGTAACAACTGTGGTAAAGCGAACCATTTTGCAAAAGTATGTCGCTCTAAAGCAAAAGTCTATACTGTTCAAAATTCAGAACATAGAATTGAAGACTCTAGCACTGATGATGAGTATTTGTTTGGAGTAAAGGGACAAGATGAGAACAATAAACAACCAAAAGCAACTATCATAATGAATAACACAGACATTCAGATTGTGGTTGATACAGGTGCTACAGTGAACATCGTCGATGAACATGCATATGCAAACTTAAGAGACAAACCGAAGCTGAAACAAACATTCACTCAAATATATCCATATGGATCTGGAACTCCAATTGAAATTCTTAGAACATTTAACTCTGAAGTTAAGTCCGTGACACAAAACACAGTAGTCAATGCACTTTCTATGTTGTAAAAGGTAACTATGGGTCATTACTAATAACTCAATACCGAAGTTACTGTGAATTTTGATTCTGCATATGCGCATTTCGACAACTTATGTCTCTTCAGTGCAGATAAAATCTAAATGTTTGGAAGACCATCAATCCAAATATGTTTCAAAACTGATAGAGAACAAATTACCAAATATGACCTAAATAGAAAGCCAAAATCAGCTGAGGACAGAGCTTTTCATGAGGGAGATACTCCTTAGTTATTCAACTGCAGTCGAATTAAACATTATTCCGACAATCGGTGTCGTACACGGCTCGGAAGTTGATGAAAGTATACATGACTTCGACGATAGATTCCAGGGAATTGGTAAAATTAAGGACACTCAAGTTGAAATATATGTAGATAAAAACGTAACACCCGTAGTCCGACAATATCGACGCATACCATTTCACATGCGAAAAAAAGTCGAAGAAGAATTAAATCGCCTAGAAGAACTTGACATTATTGAAAAAGTAGAAGGGCCAACCCCTTGGGTTTCGCCAATAGTAGTGGCACCAAAGCCTAAGAACCCCGAAGAAATAAGAATCTGCGTTAACATGCGTTTGCCAAATCAAGCCGTCAGAAGAGAAAGACATTTAACGCCAACAGTTGATGATATAATTGTTGAGCTTACAGGGGCCAAAGTATTTTCAAAACTTGACCTAATTTCTGGATATCCCCAAGTGGAACTTCATCCTAATTCTAGGTATATTACAACATTCACGACTCATGTAGGTCTGCGTCGTTGCAAGCGTTTAATATTTGGGATATCTTCAGCAGCCGAAAAGTTTTAAACTATCATAAGAGATTGCATTAATGGACTAGAAGGAGTTCAGAACATAAGTGATGACATCATTGTCTATGGGAAAGACCAAAAAGAACATGATTTTAGGCTGCGAAGGGTATTTGAACGCCTTAGAGAGAAAAACATTACTCTAAATAAAGGGAAATGTCAGTTCAGCAAAGACAAAGTTGAATTCTTTGGATACGTATTTTCCAAGGATGGAATAGGAGCCGATCCGAAGAAATTACATGCAATAAAAATGCAGAGGCACCGCAAAATGCAGCAGAAGTAAGAAGCCTGCTTGGACTTGCAAATTATGTTTCCCGTTTTATTCCAGACTTTGCAACAATTACTGAACCGCTACGCCGTCTTACTCACAAAGACACATCCTGGAAATGGGGAAAAGAAGAGAAACAAGCATTTGATAAGCTTACAGATAATTTGACAAGCAGTGCAATGGCATATTTCAATCAGTCGTTACATAGTGAAGTAATTGTCGATGCAAGCCCGGTTGGACTATGGGCTATTCTTGTTCAAAATAGAAAAATAATTACGTACGCAAGCCGAGCACTTTCCGATGTGGAGAAAAGATATTCGCAAACAGAGAAGGAAGCATTGGCCATTGTATGGGGATGCGAACACTTTCATTTATACCTTTTTGGATCAGATTTCACACTTATCACTGACCATAAACCTCTTGAGGTTATTTTTAACAACTGCAAATCTAAGCCTCCAGCTCGTATTGAACTTTGGCGTCTACGACTACAACCATACAATTTTACTGTCAAATATCGATAAGGATCGAAAAACCCAACAGATTATTTGTCAAGACATCCATGTGAAAATAAAGATAAACATTTTCGTCATGAGAAAATGGCCGAAGAATATCTGAATTTTATTGCAATCAATTCAGTTCCAAAATCTATGACACTTGTAGAAATAGCTACGGAAACATATAAAAACACAACGCTGCAGAAAGTCATGTCCAGAATAGTTAGTGGAAACTGGAAAGGTTTACAAGACAATGCCGAGTTAATGCCTTACACCAGAGTAAAAGACAATTTAACATTAGTACCAACTGCAAATGGAAGTATAGTGCTGTATCAGAATCGTATAGTAATACCATTATCATTACGTCAGAGAGTAGTTAATATTGCTCATGAAGGCCATCAGGGCATTGTTAAGGTGAAGAGTCAGTAAAAACAAACCTCATGGAATTTTTCAAAATTTTGCATGATGATAGATATTATCAAATTACATAGAAATATCGAAAACAAATTGGAGGTAACCGACTTAGTTTTTTCGTGACAGCTGCCAGAAGGTAGTAGTCGAAACCCTCGATTTAACAAAGAAATAACGTGAAAATCGTGAAAGAAACCGCGAAATTTGTGTTTAATTGTCATTTTGAGGTAAAGCCTATACATAGAATTTTTCAAAAACTAAATATATATTTTAAATGTGCTGATAAACATATTAATGTAAAAAAATTTGGGGTCACCGATTTTGTTTTCTCGCAAGAGACATTTGAAATCAGCATGACATGTCAAATTTTTGACCAAGTTGCGACGTCGCATATAAAGATAGAACTTGACGTCGTAAATCATCGAATGATTTGCTTTGAAATGAGAATTATAGATGGGAACTTTCTAAGATTATGTTTTCATGTCAATGCTATTAGAAAAAGAAAGCACGGACTGATTGAATATTTAAAAAAATAAAAACGGGAGAAAACCAATTGTACTTCATTTACTAGTATACAAATTTTTACATATTCTTTTAGAATGTTTTATTCATTAAAAGCTGGTGTCTAAGAGAACATTATTACGGACATATAGTTCTACTACTTTCAAAGTAGAAATAAACAGAATAAGATAATAAGTTAGAAAAAATATCAAGGGTAGAAACATGTACAAATACATGCAAATCAAATACATATGTAAATATCCAGGCGTATTGATGGATGTGTATCAATGATTTCCTCGGATTTCGCATATTCGCTATAAAAAGCATATCTAGTAAGTTTCCTATAGAAGAACAGGCTTATTTTGTCGATCTAACTAATCTAGATCTCCTAACGGAACATGTCCAGGTAACTTTGTGACGACCTATGTCCTTGCGGAATTTGTCACACACTGTATCAGTATGGTACGCTTCCTTGTTACTAGTAATCATTTTCTTGTTGAATAAAGTCCTTATAGGCCTGACTGTCGACATAGAGATTCGGTACTCAAAAGTAGCATTGGGTCTAACAACGATGCAACAATTCGTATAAGGACGAATATGATAATAGCTGTGTGATCAGCCTTTTCTTCCATTTGCTTAATATTACCACGTTTTCATAGGGATTTTGAATTTGAAAAAAATAATGATAAGAATGGATTCTTGACTTCATCTCAATTTTTGGGTGTACTCTAGATTCGGGGGGTTATAACCTCAGATAGTTGTTAAATTTTTCCAACACAATTTAATATTGCTAAGACATTACTATTATTTTTTACTCTAATATCGCGCCATGGATATCATGAGGGGAAAAAATGAAATAACGATTCTTTTGCTACTATTCATTTTCAAGTTACTATATATATGTTATTGAGTATATAGTGAACATTTTGGTGATGAGTTGTTGTATTGGGAAGTGATGAGTTGTTGTATTGGGAATGGTTGACAAGACAACAATGGAACCTGAAAAACTGACATATAGGCCGTGTTCAAACTAAAACTAAATGGAATCGATCCAAATTCACGTTCATATTTGAAAATTTGAATCGATCCAACGCAAATGGGTTTTAACGTTCTCATTTAAACCGATCGCGATCTATCGCATGCTTGTTTCAAAGCACTTGAATCGATCGCAATCGATCCCAACTGTCCACACCAAAGCCGTTATCGTCTCTATTTGAATCGATCTTTTTGACACCACCTCTTTTTATCGGACCAAATAAGATCGATTGCAATCGATCTTTTTATAGTATGAACAGCAAAAACCAATTGGCATCGATTGCGTTCGATTCAAATCTTGTAAGTGTGAATGGGGTCTATATATAGACCTTAAATCGATCGCAATCGATCCTAACTATTCTCATCAAAATTCTTCTCATATTGAATGGATCTTTTTGAGACCACCTCTTTCATATGGGACCAAAAAGATCGATCGATTACAATCGATCTATTGATAGTGTGAATAGTCACAACTGATTGAAATCGATTCCGATCGATTCGTATATTGTAAGTGTGAACGGGGTCATAGAAGCCATATAAATAGTTATCACACACAAAACACTATCATTATATGAAATTGGAATGGCGTGAGTAATACAAATGAACTCAAAAGAAAAGATTTCGTAAATCAAAATATCTTGAACTCGAAGAGATGAATCACACGCATTTGTAGCTGGCAATGGCCTGGGTACGTGCGTATCGTCTTCCCGATTAAATTTAGAAACGTATACCTAGATTAGAAAAAAGAACTTTTTTTCTCATAACAACGTTATGAAAAGAAAGAATTTCGTTATTCCATTACCATTCATATTAAATTTGTGAGACTTTAATATTCCCGAAAATCATCGTCACCGCAGAGGAGAAAAACCTATACAGCCTTTGTGCATTGTATATTTTAAATCAAACATTCAGACAAAAAGAAACCTGATTAGACCTAAATAATTTATCACAGTCACAACAGTTATTGAGGTTGGAAGTACAATTTAAAAACTTAAGGCATTCCTTAACAAAAGAGACGTCCCCAGCGGGAATAGGATATTTGACGCCAAAATTACGTCCCCTGTTACTGTTACGTCGCAGAAAAGCTGTTTTCACTACGTGGCGCTTTTTACCTGACTCTTTACCTTAAGACCAAACAATTACTCCGCGAAAAGGTATGGTTTCCTAGAATGAATGATCTAGTTGAAAGCACATTAAACCAATGTTTAGCATGTTTAGCTAGCACGCCGTCAAACAAAACAGAACCGTTAAGGATGACGAAACTTCCTGATAAAGCTTGGACTCAACTCTCAGCTGACTTTTATGGACCTTTGCCTACTGGAGAATATCTACTTGTAGTAATGGATGATTACTCCAGATTCCCTATAGTTGAAATTCTCACGTCAATATCAGCAAAATATGTTATTCCAGAATTTGACAACATATTTTCCATATTTGGAATACCGGAAGAGCTAAAAACGGATAATGGACCTCCATTTCAAAGCTATGAATTCCAACAATTTGCAAATTACCTTTAATTTCGACACAGAAGAATAACACCGTTGTGGCCAAGAGCTAATGGTGAGGCAGAACGTTTTATGAAAACAATTGGGAAAGCCGTTAAAACAGCAAACATAGATCAAAAGAACTGGAAACAGGAACTCTACAAATTCCTAAGAAACTACAGAGCAATTCCGCATAGTTCAACAAATATAGCACCAGCTCACGCACTCTTTGGACGAAACATTCGCACAAAATTACCTGAATATTCAATTAAACAGAAGAAGGATAGAGACATTTATCAACATGATGATGAAAATAAAATCAAAATGAAAGAATACTCAGATAAAATAAACAATGCAAAAGAATCCGAAATTAAAGAAGGTGACTGTGTTCTTGTTAAAACACCAAAAACAAATATCGACACCTTTTAAACCAACACCATACACAGTTGTTGAGAAGCATGGATCACAAATCGTTGCAAAGAAAGACAATCACAAATGAGTGACAATGAAAATGAATCCGAAAATGAGGAATAGTTCTTAGAATATAGTAACACTAACAACGATGCTAAACAAGCTACAAATGAGAGTCAACAAAACACCACACCTATTCGAATCAGAAAACCACCAGCCCCGGGCCACCAGCAAGTAGGACACTAGGTAGATATAGTGTTTGGGCAAAATAATCCCTTTTATCTACCTCTGGGCAGGCAGTCTACCTAAGCCTACTTTTTATTTTATACTATCCATATATCATTTTATATATAATGTAGATAGTTGATTTTTTTTTTATAATTAGTTTTAAGTGATGCGTTTGGACAATCAATTTGAAAGTGACTAAATTTCAGTTTCTATAAATACTCAATTTTTCTTAAGAACAGACTGTAAAGTTAAACACAAAGTACTGTATTCATCTTATTTAATTTTTTTTAAGGAAAGGAGAAATGTAATATCCGTAAAATAGTCATCTCACTCCGTCATGTGTATGTATATGCTAATTATATATACAAGGTAGTTATAAATAGATTTAGTAGCATCAGCAGTGCAGTCTTTGTTTATATGTGCTGCTTTAATTAACCATTTGAATCACTTCTAACAAAAGCTATATATAGAACATCAAAGATTTTTTTACAATACATTCATCACAATTTTTTCACAATTGAAACTGATAAACTACCACGCTTACTTTGATATATTAATTCTTCAAACTAGACTTATACTGAGTGCAGGGTTGCCACTGTTTTCCTCATATGAAATTCAAGGCTATTTTAAGGATTTTAAAATATTTCAAGGTCTGTCAGGCCCCAGACCTGTCAAGTCTCACGCTTTCGGCGTGAGAGTCCCGCTCTCACGCTCACTCCTTTCAATGTCACGCTTTTAAAAATTATCTAGAAAAAAATAGATTTCAAATAGAAAAAACGACTTCTTCATTATAAGAAAACCAGAAGTCAGGGGTTGTTTGCACATTATAACACAAATACTTCAATGAAAGTCAGATATGAAAGCTAGTTTTATATTCTCCTTTTTAATGAAAAATTTGGTTTCAAATTCCTTCCAATGACCATTTGAAATGCAATCAGAATGCACCACTTTGCGTCTCTGAAAAAAAAATCTTTTGGCTATTCCCCCAGACGCCCCGTGTCTCACTCTTGGAACCCCGGCACCTGAATCGGTTTTCAGGGGCTTCGGCTACAGAGCTGCCAAGCGCGTCCCCAGGTGGTGGATAGGGGAATGCCCTGTCTATGCGGGGTAGTCAGGTCATAATACGGAAAGCCTGACCGCGAACCATTGTAGCCAAACTGTGTCGAGAAACGCCACGCTCCATGCAGTATAAAGACCCCTTCTATATTTCTCTAAAGAGAGCAGACGCACTGGGTGTCGTATGGAAGGCTAAATTTCCTGCCCCCACCCATTTCTCCAATTTTCCAGTGGCAGTCAAAAGTCGTTGCCCAGGTTGTCCCTTCCACCTTTATTTCTTTCTTCTGATACTTTCAATTTTTTGAATTGATTAACTTGTACTCGTCCTGATATAGCTGAAATATTGCTCATTGGACGTTAAACTCTAACTAATCAATCAATCAATCACTCTTGAAACCCAAACCCCCTTGACAGCTCTGCAAGGAGTAATATAAAAATAAAATAATTATGAGATATTCAGATGGTCAATCACTTTAACAACGAAAGGATATGGAGTAGATGCACATCACACAAAATCTCTACAAATACATGCATTAGTCAGCTATGTAAACAATCCGTGCTCTTCATTTGAGGTGTAGCTTAATTTGTTCTGCATTGTGCGAGACCACTGGTTCGGAGGACATCTGTTTTTATAATTGATGGTATGTCTGTTCGAAGTTGAATAAAAAAATCCCAACGGTAGAATTTTCTAATTTTTTAAATATTTTTTTACCCTAAGATCAAGTCAAATCTCATTTGGTTTGAGTTGGTACGATTTTTTTTCTTTCAAATTTTGTTAAAAAGAACAAATAGGGGACACTAATGGTGGTTGTCAACATCTCATATGAGTATTCAAGCAGCAATGTGCCCGTAATCATCCGTATTTTGAGAATTTTTTCGGGTATAAAAAACAAAAGTGATATATCACATAATTTTTTCTTTTTCATATCAGCTATGGAGTTCATTTCATCAATTTTATCATGTTTTTTCAACATCATTGTTTTGATTGACCGATTGAGTTTTACCAGAGACATACAGATACATGTCTCTGGATTTACGTCCGGTGAACAATATTTCAGCTGTATTTAGATGAAAACAGAATAATTCAAAAGTAATATTTAAATTAACAGGAAATCTGGAAATGGGTAGGGGGAGGAAATTTAGCCTTCCATACGACCCCTGGTGGGTTTGCTATTGTACGAGAAATATAGAGGTATTTAAACTGCTTGCGGCACAGCGTTTCTCCGCAAAGTTTGTCTACATTGGTTGACCCTTAGGCTTTCTGTGCTATAATCTGTCTACCCCATTGCCATTGGAAAAATTGATAAAATGGGTAGAGGCAGAAAATTAAGCCCTCCATGCGACCCCTAGCGAGACTGCCTTTCAACGAGAAATATGTAAGGGGTCAAACTAATCAATTCAAATAAAATATAAGTACAACAAGAAAGATGTGGAGAAGGAACTGATAAATAGAGCAGCGAGTTTTGATCGACACTGAAAAATGGGTAGGGACAGGAAATTAAGCCTTCCTTCTATACGACCCCAGTTGGTCTGCACTTGTACTATAGATGTGGTCTTTATAATCATGGTGCGTGACGTTTGCACTCAGTTTGTCTCGTATGCCATGGTTTGTGTGCTTTTCGAATTTTGCACTGAAGACCCGCATAGACGGAGTATTTCGCTATCCGGAACATGGAGAGGCGCCCGGCAGCATTGTTTGACAAAGACATATAAACTGTGCGCTTTAAAGACAGAAAGCTTCTCTTTAACTGTGATTGCCCAATTTCGGTAAATAGGCATTTTTCATTTCCAGATTTTTGTGTGAGTAAACATCCGTAATGTGTATTTTTACTTGAAAATCCGTAGAAAATACGGAAAATCCGTGGTGATAAACACTTCTGCGTGCTGCATGTCTCCCATACAAATGATTTGACTAACTTCATAAATTAGGGAGGTTCATGGCATCATTTAATTTAAATTCAATACTCCATTAGATAAACTTGCCTGCCTGAACAAAGTCGAGAGATCTGTTGTATCCTCTACACCATTTTTATGTCCCGGTTGCCCCTAGAAGAAGGCCGTACTGGCCGAAACGTTGGGCACACTTTTCTTTTAACTCGTTTTGGATATTTTACCTGTTTTTTTAGTTTGTATATTTTGTTTAATTTTACCTTTTGTAAATTATGGCCTACCTTACCATTTTTACTTTGTTTATTTACACTAATTTGTGGCCATTGCATAACATATATTTTTATAAAAAGAAAAAGGTAGAGAATAGGCTGTCTTGAGTTCATCCTTTGTCTTTTTATCCTATTCTACTCCAACTTATATTGTCACTTTTATTTGCTCACCAATACACGTACATCAGTACTTCTTAATACCTTGTTTGTGGAACCTGAACTCAGAACTATCAATGAAATGTTTTCGACAAGTGCATCAGATCGAGATGTACACCCGATGTTCAATACCTGTCAGATTGCTCCCTTTAAGTGCGTCCTTTTGAAGTTTGTCTACATAATATCGTTCAGAGAAGAGTTACTTTAATTTATTGAATGTCGTACAACACGCCGGATATTCCGATACACAGAACCGGAGCGGGCACAAAAACACGGAGCTCATTTTTGTTTACATGCGGTAGGGTGGGTAGAAATTTTTATTGATAAGTCAACAAAGCACTTGAAATTGGTGTAAATAAATTGTCATATTTATGTTACATCTAATAAAGTTATCCACAGATAAAATTTCTCTTTCCAAAACCCTTTAATAAACTGTTGTGAAAGATTAGATTTTCCAAGTTTACTATTTTTCACTGCGACGTGTCCAATAAAAGTGATGGGACGTTCATATTTTAGACCATATCCAAAACATCAATGATTCCGTCTTTTCGTTATTATCTATTGGACATTTTCTTAAAGTATCAGTTCCTGGAATTTACTCGTTATATCTTAATTTGGCTATTTATCCAACAAGGGTGCGTAATTATGGGCACAAAAAACCGCGGAGCTTTTAATGATAATGGCACACGGAACACGGATACCGTTCACAAGGAACGAAATCGATTTGAGAGAAGAAAACACAGAAAAATGCCAGAATCACTACAGGAGATGTATCAAAAACATCTTGGAATGCCATATTTATTCAGAATTAGTCTCTATAGGCATTGGCTATGCAAAGAAGGCCTCCAAAATACTACGAATGAATAAAGAGTGCATTGTAGTGTGAATTTTATCATACTGTTATTGCAAAATGGAAACGCAGTGAAAATGAGAGAAAAGTTATAACGATGTACCCCTTAATAATATTCCACTGTTAGTATAAACATAATGCCCTTGGATGAAGGTGTTATGGTAGATTAACATACGAGGTAAAATTATCAGCCAAGAAAACGTCGAGGGTGATAATTTTTCACTGAGTGTGTTAATCGAACTAACACCTTCATCCAAGGGTATTATGATTTTTATTATACTGAATGCTTAATGTATACAATAAGTCCTCGATGTACGTTACGTTTGAAAATAATAATAATAAAATGTTTTATTTATGCAACATCAAAACCACATAAAAAAATAATCAGTACTGTTTTACTATTGTATCGAACTGTGGCAAAATCGCTTTTAACTGCAATTAGATTTGTGATAAGGTCCCTTTTCATATGATTAGGTCACTTTTACTTTACTACTAAATACATTTATGACTAAAACAGCTTTAATCATTGTTGTCAACAACAAAAGTGACGATAGAATAAGAATCTGTATGCATCGATCACGTCATCGATCAGAGCGGATGTTAAATTCGACATTAACACATGTTGCTAAGGATGGGCGTGGCTAATGAGACGTTACTGAAAATTAACAAATGCCGGTTATCCAATGAAATAACCGGATAATGAAAGATATTTGCATTAAGTATAATAATATAAACATATTCCCCTTGGATGAAGATGTTAGGAAAGATTAACACACGAGGTTAAAAAATTATTACCTGACACGAAGTGGAGGGTGATAATTTTTTCATCGAGTGTGTTAATCGCCCTAACATTTTCATCCAAGGGCAATATGTTTTTTTATTATACTGAATGCCGAGTTGCGAAATAGTTAAAAAAACAATAACTGAAACAAAAACATTAAAAAATAATATTACATGTCACAGGGTTTGTTTTTATATTCTTTCTCAAGTGGGGAATAATAATCGGTATACTTCGGTTGGAGCGTATGTTAATTTTTCAAGATTGGAAAACTTCGGGCTGAGCGGGTGTTAATTTTCAAGATCGACAAACTTCGGGCTGAGCGGGTGTTAATTTGAGACATTAACACCCGTTGCTATGGATGGGCGGGGCTAACGAAAGATTAGTAAAAATTAACAAATGCCGCTTGTCCAATGAAATTAATGGATATTGATAGAATTTGCATAAAGTATAATTAAAAATAATACCGTTTAAATATAGTATAGAAATCGACAAATAAGCTAAGTAGGTGGAATTGCATACTCTGATATGGTACTATATAGATGGTATTGTGCCTGAATAAACACGATGTAGATATCAGCCGACACTTAAACGTGGTCGGTATTATTTGATAGTCCCTTTATGGCCCAAGTCGCAGAAAAGAAACTTGGGGATACCGTTTCGGCAACGTCAACGGCGTTAACAATTCGAACTTTAGGGAATTGTAATGCTTATATTACATATTTTAGTAATTGATGTTCAGTAGCAACTGCCTTACTGCAGAGGAAACCAGTTCGGATTAAGTTATTATATTGTTAGAATATTTTTTATCAATTATAGAAGATACAGCCTGACAAAATTATTCCGAGATTGAAATTTATAACTACCGATGTAATACCCATTATTTCAACTTTTTTTTTTTTGATACACTAGTTGCACACATTTGTATTCAAATCATAGGCACTGCAGAGAAAAGGTTTCAGGAGTTTTTTTCTGTAACCATTTGACATATTGAGTTCATATTTGGTATATAAGTATATCTAGGTGAGATACAGATCGAGTATGAATTTGGTTCCGGTCGGTTGATTTTGTACAGAGTTATTGCCCTTGGACTTAGTGAACTTTTGAAAAATATAGGTTTCCGGAGTTTTTATTTACCACTTGACATATTGATTCCATATTTGGTATATGGGTATATCTAGGTGAGATACAGATCAAGTTCGAATTTGGTACCAGTTGGTAGATTTTGTACAGAGTTATGGCCCTTGGACTGAGGGAAATTTCGAAAAATATAGGTTTATGGAGTTTTTTCTGTAACCGCATGACATATTGATTTCATATTTGGTATATGAGTATATCTAGGTGAGATACAGATCAAGTATGAATTTTGTTCTGGTTGGTTAATTTTTACAGAGTTATTGCCCTTTGACTTAGTGAAATTTTGAAAATATAGGTTCCGGAGTTTTTTTCTGTAACCGCTTGACATATTGATTTGATATTTGGTATATAAGTCTATATAGTTGAGATACAGATCAAGTTTTAGTTTAGTCCTCATTGGTTCATTGTGTATGGTGTAACGGCCCTTGGACTTAGTAAATTTTTGAAAAACATTAGCTTCTCCACCTTTTCTTTACAATGCGTCAATATTTTGATTTGAGATATAGTATATGATTGTGTGTTTATAAATTACTGATTAACTTTAAATTTGGTTCCTGATTTTTGTGGACTTTTATGGCCCTTGGACTTAATATTTTTATGAATTTTTTTTGCACCTTTCTATGCTTTAACTTTACATATTAGATTGATATTTGTTAATTGTTACATCTTGGTAAGGCACATGTTCTGTTTGATTTTTTTGCAATCAAAATTTTGTTGCGGTCCAACAATCCCATATAGTTTGATTTGACTATGGACGGGCGTATCATGGGCTCTTGGCGCAGCAGTTTATTAACATTATATTCACATTTATAACATTACATGTCTAATAATAATTTTTCATTCCCTAATATCTGCTGGGGTAAAGCCAGTAAACTCATTTTCTTGTGAATCGTCACCAAAGAGTTCGTCGAACTCGGCAGTAGAAAGCGGTGTGTCATCATATATTTCTCGTAACCAGTTGAATCTTCTGGTGTTGGTTCTTCTGTTGGCATGACACTGACATTTTCGTTGCTCTGGATGAGATCGGAATACAGTTGATCATCTTCAGTACCGTCCATTGAATTTGAAATACCACGCTTTTTAAACGATTTAACAACCATGTCACTAGGAATTTCATTCCAGGCTTTCACTACCCATTCACAAACCAATGGTATAGATGGACGACGTAGATTACCAGACGGAGTATTCTTTATCACCTTCTATCATCCACGAATTCCACTGTTTACGCATATTACATTTGAATGGCTTATTCAATGAAACGTCTGAGGGTTGTAAAACATATGTTTTGTCACCGGGTATAACTGCCTGACGTGTCTTATTGCGTTTTTTGACACAGTCTACCTAATGGGCACGGAACATATCCCACACTTATATAGAGCGTTTGCTGATTAAAGAATTCAGTCGTTTGTACCCCAAATGTCATTTAGCCAGACGTTCACTAGTTGCTCATCCATCCAACCTTTCGGATGTACCTTGACTAAAATCCCGGGCGGTAGTTTTTCTTTCGGCATTGTCTTTCTTTTAAACACAATCATTATCTTTAATTTTGTACCATCGGCGAGACAAGATAAAACTACGGTGAAATGTTGTTTTTCTGCGCCACAAGTTCTAACGTTTATTATTTTTGCCCCTATAATGTCTACGGTTTTGCTGCCTGGCAAATCAAAAGTCATCGAGGTTTCGTCCATATTGCCTATTGCTGACATTGGATACCCATACGATTTCCTTTCATCTATTACGAAATTTTGAAATTTTTCAACTTTTTCATCAAGATCAGATGGCAACTTTTGTGCGATATGAATTCTTTGTCTGAGTGCCAAACTAGGTCTATTCATTAAATGGTTACACCAACCAGAAGAAGCTTTGAAATCAGTAATATTATATTTTGGATTACTGGCCACTTGTGACGCACGCATTCGAATGTTTGTACGTGTTATAATATACCCCTCTTGTCTACGATCAGTTACCCGTGTGAATAAATCGGTTTCTAATTCTGCATATGGACTTGGATTGTGGCGATTTTTGTTTACTAATTTTTTAGCTTGCAACAGTTCAGACTTCTTTTTGCGCCAATCACGGACCATTTTTTCAGTAATGGCAAATTATTGTGTGCCTCAGCGTACTCAACTACACGCAGCTTAAAAGCTGTGTCATACGAATTACGTTTACGCTTAGAACTCATTGTGATTATGATCAATTGGTGATTTTAATCAATTATTTATAGATCATACGTGACACGAGGTACTCATACTCAAAGCTGTTTGATCTCGTTTTTATGTTGAGACACACCCAAGCTAAGTTCACCCTTTTAGCCAAGCGTGTTTTCGGCTTTTAATTGATGTCTTAATTAATTGCATTATCTAACAATGTTTAATTGCATTAAATGAATTTTAAACTTTTGTATAATTTTAATGACCAACAAATAATTCACTTGATCACCATCTTTCCTTAAATTATATCAGTGCTGAAATCCGGCAGCGGGCTGTCGACAAATTGATATTTGCAATTAAAAGTTATTTTCAGTTGCCTATTTAGTGTAGACATTACTGTTACTTGTTTTTCTGATGTACTTAGTACATCATCAATTTAAATAGCATCTTTTCGGCACAAGACACTCAACTCCTAATTCCTATTAATCAAATTTTCGAAGTTGTCTTTGACGTTAATGTTCGTTTATGAAAATCTGCTATTAATTGCATGATATCCGAATCTAAGCTGTTGAATAGCCGCGTAGATCGAAATACTATGTTCAAGAAAACCATGTGAATCCATCCCACTAATTTCTCCAAGCTTCCAGGACTGTCCTGGGCACGGATTTTTTTGAAGTGGAAAAGCCAAAGGAAACGTACTTTAGTGCAGAGCGTTCATAGCGGTTCTAAGACTGAATTTATCGGCAGTAGTGAAAGTTTTGGTCAATGCTCGCTGTAAAATCGTTAAAGTGTTACAATAAGATTGAGTTAATATAAACAGAAATGCTGAACTTTGCTGTCTGGATGCGCAAAAGAATGTGAGATTCGTAGCACTTCCTTAATTAGCCCTTCTAGTGAATTGCCTGCGACTCCTAGGTCCATCATCTCACAGTTTATGGTAAACTGACATAACCGGTTTTGACTCGACCCTGGATTAACTCACCGATAGTGTGACGCCATGTTAACGGAGCAGGATATTCCGGAGCACCTTATGTCAGTCCAAGTTTTTATGGGAGTTCACACTGTTAGTGCTTCAGTTTTTAATGTCTTCGTTTTATTTCCGTGCCTTGTGGCTGTCTCCGTCCTTATTATACGAACGCAAACATTTTCAGGTCGTATAATGGTATGGTGCTGTCGTCGTCATCGTTGTCTTTGTCTGTAGACACTTTTGTTTTGTATGGAAGGCTAAATTTCCTGTCCCTAACCATTACTCCCCTTTTCCAGTGGCATTCTAAAGTCGTTGCCCCGGTTGTCCTTTCCACCATTGTTTCTTTCTTCTTTTGCTTTCAATATTTGAATTGATAAACTTGTTCTCGTCCTGATATAGCTGAAATATTGCTCATTGGACGGTAAACTCTAACTAATCAATCAATCACTTTTGTTTTTGGCCAATAACTTAAGTTCAAGTTGATAAATGCTTACTAAATTTTAAAACAATATCAAAGGCTTGGAGTTTTTGGGATCCTTATGAAAAATTAACATAGCGCTTAATAATTAGATTTTTGATAACCTTATTTTACTTTCGGAACTATGAGGGGCCAAAAGGGACAAAAATTGCAAATTTGCATATCACTTACAATTTATATTTGTTATTGGATTTTGATGGGATTGTCTCTGTCTTTGGATTCTTCTTCTTGTCAGCTTTCATTACTTTTTTTTTTTTTTTTTTGCTGTAATGTTCAAAAGGGCCAAAATTGCAAATTTCTAAAATTGTAAATTCTTTTATTTTTCATCGGATTTCAATGGGATTTTGTTAGCCGATGGTAGTATGTCAACAGATTTTGTGTAACTCTTGCTGTTTCTGAGCTTTAAGGAATTAAAAGGGCTATTTTTAATGTTCCTTAGACATACTTTCTGTCCAGCTAATTACTGTTTCAAGCTCTTTACTGTGTCCACATTACCTTTAAATTACACTTGCTCAAATTTCAGTTGTCGAAAACAACGGCATTAGAATACCGATTGTACAAAGGAGTGAAATTTACAAAAATCGAAGTCCAAAAACATTGCCAAAACGAGAAAACAGAAAATAACGACGTTAGACAGGTAAAAAGCACAGAAATAGAAATCACAACATTCAAAACAAAGGCACTCACAGCGTGAACTCCAGTGAAACTGAGAGTGACATCAGGTGATCCGGAAGGGTAAGCATGCCCTGCTCTGTTAACAGCACCCGTCATACTGTGAGTGAGTCAATCACGGGAAGACGTGAATCTAGCTGAAAATTTCCGCTTTCATTTGGAAATGCAGCAGTCGTATCATGCTGCGCTCGGCGTATCGCTTTATTTTGTCTTTATTTTTATCTGTTTCCATTTTTGCCATGTCTTTGGACTTTTTTGTTATCATCATTTCCTTTGTTCTTTCGGTATCCGACTGCCACTTTTTCACTGTTAATGTCCTTATTTTCATCCGCCGAGCGCGGTCCCGGCTTATGAATAGGCCCGCAGCATCCTCTGAGCTTGGAGTATGAGTCTTCCTAACAGAGGACCCTGAGGGAACCCCGGGATATAGAAATAGGACCTAGTATCTCCGGCTTGCGAGGTGTGATCCCTCGTAAACGGGGGCTGACCCCGAGGGTCCCGGGATATAGAAATAGGACCCATTCCGTGCTTGTGCGGGATTAATAAATACACAAATACACAACCCATCTTTCGGATGGGATGTAAACTCAGGTCCACGTGTTGGAAGAAATGCCACGCTTCCTGCACGTTAAAGAACCCTTGTAGCAAGCTTTTTTGAGTGGTCCGTAGGTGATCGGCTACAAGGCTAAATTCTCCGTCCTTTTCGATTTCACCCTACTTTTCCAGTGGCAGTCAGAATTTCCCGTCCCATGACCCTTTCCATACCCCAAAGTGATTATTTATTAACAAACTTGTTCTCGTCTTGATATAGCTGAAATATTGCTGAGTAGACGTTAAACAATACTCAATCAATCAATCAATCCTTATTTTCGATTTCTCAACAACTGTTTGTTTTTTGTGGTGTAAGACGAGAAGATTTTTTAAAAAGTTAATGATAGGCAGACAAAACTGAAACAGAAACTTTCAAGCATTGTTTGTTTAAAGCTGGCATTTCTGAAGACCCTCTAAGAACTTCTTGCTATTGCTGACTGTGAAAAAGAATAGTAGGCTTGAAAGCCTGTTGAACTTCCTTTCGAATTTCTTTTAACAGCATGTAACTGAGATAATGATATTTTGACACCATACCCGGAAACAATGCCATTCCTTCGCTCGACTGCAGATAAATACCATTTAAATGAACACAAATTAAAGAAAATAACGAGAGAATGAACAAATACATTTCCTTTGGAATATGTGTGCAGAGTTTACATTATAAGTTATCATGCATTGAACCAACTAATATGAGTATTGAGATAGTGTCGAAAATCGTTCAACGGCAAGCGGCCGTCAGGCCGCGCCGTTCAACCATTTTCGACACTATCTAAATACTAATGTTAGTTTTTTCAATGCATGATAGCATTTTTGTGCGGTTATGCAAACCTTACTTTGTGTTGAAACTAAGAAAACGTTAATTACAAAATGACCTACATTTAACTACACGATTTTACACATAAACGCGTAACCTGGACAATACACAGACGAATGATGCATTGATTTTTCATGTTGTATAAAGTTTAAATGGCGTTTTCGTAATACCTTTGAAAATGAATGCAAATGAAATATTTCATATAATTTACATGTTATTCCAAGTATAGATGTATTTCACATTTTTTAATGTAAATATCAGGCTGAAATTAGTTTTACATAACGTGGAAGTAAACTATGTTTAATTTCGATATGTTTATTTATCTATACCTACTGCATGTTTGTGAATTTTGTCCTGATGTACAATTCTTATATGTACGCTTTTAAATGACTTTGGTGTAGGTGAAACACTACATTATCATGATTATTGATTGTCTTGTTCTGTAGGGCGGACATGGTTATTTAGAAGGTGGTTAATCAGCCAATAGAATCCCAAGTTTACATCCCCATAACCGCACAAAGATAATTTACTTGTTGACACTTTTGACTTAAAACAGTGATTACAACTTTAAAAATGAGTTTCTTATTTTCATTAATGAAAATTTATTAGAAAAAGTACGGATATATTGTTTAACTTGGAGACAAATTTGATTGGATTTCCCCCTTTCATCTTTTTTGCTTCTTTATTTGTTTGCCGATTTATTAGATGAAGATCATGCAAAATGCCGATTTATTAGATGTTGTCTGCTAAATGATTAGAATCAAACCATTGATATACAGAATTAACCATGTGAGAGTACACAATTGGCATTTTTTTTCAATCTTTTGATAACAATATATACGTATATGATACTATATACTGACAAGTGTGCAGAAAATAAAAATAACCAAAGTAAAACATAAAAAATATCTTGAAATTAGAAAGAGTGGATAGCTCTAATATGAAATAATTTGTCAAAACATTGTTACAGTGGCGAATGAAAGGTTATGGAGTAAATGCACATGAGACAAACTCTTTACAAATATATGATAAAACAAACAAAGGAACAACGCTTTTATTCACCATGAGGCCTTCAACAGTGAGAGTCTTTATACAAAGGACATTCTACCAAAAAAAAACACATGTACAGTGAAACCTGTTGTAAGAGACCTCTCGAGGGAGAAGGAAAAAGGGGTCTTATAAGATAGGTGGTCTCTCAAACATACTCGGTACCCGAACCGGTTTTCTGGGGCTCAAGCTACAGAGCTGCCGCTTGCGTCCCCAGTTGGTGGAAAGGGGAATGCAATGTCCACGCGGGGTAGTCAGGCAAATAATTCGGAAAGACTAACCGCGAACCATTGTACTTAAAATGTGTGAAGAAACGTCACGCTCAATGCAGCATAAAGACACCTTCTTAACTGCCTAAAGAGAGCCAACTCACTGGGACTCCAATAGAAGGCTAAATTTCCTGCCCCTACCCAATTCTCCCCTTTTCCAGTGACAATCATAAATCGTCCCGGTTGTCCCTTTCACGATATTCCTTGTATCATTTGAATTGATTAACTTATTCTCGTCCTGATATATCTGAAAAATTGCTCACTGGACGTAAAACTCAAACTAATCAATCAATCTATTGAGCAGGTTTTATTGTATATTGATAGATATAGTGTTTCACACAGCTATCGGAAAATCCAGCAAGGTCTACGGCTGGAGTTGAACCCTGCTTTGGTGTCATCTATGGCAACACCACCTACACTATGTCCAGCGTCCTAGACCACTAGGCCATCTAGGCTATACAAAAATATAGCTATCGATTACTTAGTCATTCTTCCTTGTAGGAAATCTAGAGTTGTAACATAGTACATGATGAACATTTGGTGGCTAGGAAATAGAAGAAGGATAAGGTTGCAACATGTCAGATACACGTATCTTTACGTTTTAAATCAGATGTGAACACCCTTGAACGACATCTCCAGATGGCCAAATTTCAAGTTCCCTCAATTGAAAATAAAGAAAATTTATCGATATTATAATTATGCGGAAAACAGTACTTTCTGTAACATTTAATAACACGGACAAGTCCCTATCCTCCTAGTGCTGTTTTAATCTGACAAGAGTCCTGACAAGTTGATCCTTCGGATGTAACAGGGAACACTTGAATGATATTTCATAAACTCATGGACCTAGTATATTGAAAAATAACATTAAGTGTGAATAATGTGTAAACAGATGTAATAATTTTAGATTCGGTCATCACATTGAAAACTTCCTGCAGAAACGTTTTAAATGCAGTTATATAATACTGTATTTTCTTGTTTTGAAGGAGGCTATTTGAATCATTTTTATAAGTAGGGCCCGCACCTGAATCGGTTTTCAGGGGCTCCGGCTGCAGCTTTGTGAGGTTATACACAAGAAAACATACAAAGTAATTCTAAGATTGTAGAATCGTGTCTAATGTGTATGCATTGGTGTGCCTGTACTAAAAGCCTTTAAATGTATACTAAACATATAAACGTAGGATATATACGTACACAATTGGTGGGCGTGTACTACAAGCCTTTTTACGTATACTAGACATATAAACGTAGGATTTATACGTACCCCATTGGTGGGCATGTACTAAAAGCCTTTATACGTATACTAAAGTCACTTCCTTAAGATAATGGAAATTCTCTTCTGCTGATTTTAATATTGCATATTTCGGCACCGGATTTTGCATGGTTGTGTGAAAATATTATACACTTCTGGAACCACTTTTAATTTGACGATTTCCAATGCATGTTGAAAGAAAAAACACTTTTTAAAAATGCTCCATGCTTTTAAATGGATGATATTTTCGGCTCACAATTATCGACTAGACTGGACCATTCTGAAATAGGTATAGACAGGTATATCTTGAAGTCAGATGATAAACAAGTCTCACTTTGGCTTTTACCATGTGCTTGGACCCCCTTTTGATTCAAGAAAAACATACCCGTAAAAGATGTAATTCAACAAAATTCTTAAACATTTAATTGAAATAAGCATTCATTAAATCCAAAAGAAATAAATTGTGAATATACTGCTAATTTCTATTCGATGTTTACAAGCAAAAAGTCCGTGGATAACAATTGTTAACCCCGAACGAGTACACCTTGCTATTATTAGGTAGGTCAACTCGGGTCATATAATTTATCAAGTTACTTGGTCGCCCTTAAAATAGGACAATCCCACACCTAATAATTTTCACCTGTTTCAAATAAATTGTGAGAATGTACATGGAAGCAGACTTTTGTGCATGCCGTAAACGGCGACTTCAACGTTTTTTAGTTATGTATGACCATTCTTGATATACATACCAAATATGATAAAGATCAGTGTAAAAATAAAGCTGAAATTGTAAGATTTCCATTAACTAAAGGAAGTGAAACCGACTTTACATATATAAACTTAGGATGCATACGTACACCCTAATACACACAGAAAAAAAACCATTAATTGTATAAAACAACGGCAGTAGAATACCGAAGGAACAAAGGAGTGAAATTTACAAAAATCGACGTCCAAAGGCATGGCCAAAACGAGAACACAGAAA
>MJUU01015051.1:22885-33603 GCA_002080025.1 Modiolus philippinarum | reverse complement strand
ATTCTTTATGAGAAACTAAGATGACAAATAAACAACAACTTCATTATGATTAGAACTTACACTTCGATTCTTGCTTATATCTTAAATCGTTACCGAATTAATACCACATATCTCGCTTTGGTGTTCAGTCTTTTGTCTTAGTGGCCACATTTTTATGCAGCATGTCAGATGCACTATCGAAAGCTATATAAAATAAGCTCGGATATGACACTGAAACATTGTATTATGCAATTTCACTTATAGTTGATGTTTGATTCATTTAAATAAATATTGAACAATGTACATTGTTGTAATTTTAATAAATACTGGTATAAGTGGATATTTTTCTGAATTATTTTATGATAAAAAGAATTTTTACATGTCTAAGTGCTTCATTACCTTTCTCAAAAATGGATAACTGATAACCTTTGCCTTTGCCACTTGAAAACCATCGCCCATTAAGTAAATGTCGGTGCTGAAAAAGAAAATAATCCAGAAAACTCATTAAAAACCATAAATGTTTTTAAAAACTCTTATCTTTAAACGAAATTTTTATTCATAATAACAGTGGATTCTTAATTACCTGATTAGAAGGAGGCTTTATTGGTGTCTAGTAGATTATCTGATTACAATAATTATCTGATCATCAGACCAGTGTTTTGATTATTGAATTACTATACATTAACAATGAAGGGATATGGAGTAAATGCAAATGAGACAAAATCTCTACAAATACATGGTAATACACAGCAATGGAACAACGCTTTTATTGTTGGTCTTCATCTTGAAGTCACCATGAGGCCTTCAACAATGAGCATCACTCATACCTCACAGCAAGTTCAAGACGGCCCCTAGCACCGGTTTGAGCGGTATTCATTGCTAATTGCTGAGCAACGCTACATCCATGTCTTTTTATCCTTTGATCCATGGATGCGGGATCGTCAATAAACATAAACTTAACTGGCAAAGTGTTCTTACAATCGCTGTCATCAATTTCCCGACAAAAAGACTAGTAGAGGACGATCACAACATTTAAACAACCACAGGGCACTCATCGAGCCAATTGTAAGAAAACTTGGCATAATAAAATCATGAGACGTGGGCACAATAAACAGGTGGTCAAATTACAAAAAAAATTAAAATGCCAAAATTTGGAAGAATGATAGTGCTTTCATATGAGAAATTCTCTCAAAAACAATTACACCATAACTGTAATGTATATAGAGCATACATCTCTCTCACGGGGAAACTTTTTACGGACTCCACACTGCAGGAGAGACAAAATTTTATTAAAATACCCTTTTAGTAAATAATTATTGATTTTATCGATTTTTAATTGAAAAATACAACGACAGGAAATATAGTAGATATATTGCAAGTAGTTGAACTAAATGTTCAATTTATGGAAAGTTATGTACATACATGCATATAAATTTGGCTAAATGAAATATCTAAAACAAATCAACATGGCTAAAATTTAAAATGTAAAAAAGTGAAAAGCCAAATTTAATTTACTATTGGGTTTCCCTTTTCTGTAGTTCCTTCTTTAAAAAGTATTTCAGCTCTTCATTGTAATGATCAGATGTGATACAAGCTCTAGACTTTTAACAGTAAACATAAATCAATTACTCTTGAAACTTTTCTATGGAATGGTAGCCATGTGACACTTTAAAATGGTTATAGCAACTTTTATATGGCAAGTTGAATTCAAATTTGTGTTTGTAGGTTTATGCATGTATTTATATTGCAAACTTTTTATACCAACAAATGGAATTGCTTTGGCCATATACTATTTGGTATGAGCATTAGGTCATTGTTGAAGAACCAATGGTGATTTCAAGATGAAGAAAGACAATCAGCTCTAAAATCCATATGTATAAAGGTTTTTTTTTTCATGAATGTAGATATTTTCAATCCACAGTGCGTTAATTCAAGTGCCAAAATTTGGCAATGGAGCGAAGCAAAACTTGTAAATGTGGACAGATTTGACGGAATATTGAAATCTAAAATAACTCTGCAAAGTGTTTTAATTGCAGTGGAGAACACGTGGCAATCTCCAAAACCTTCCAATTTACATACAACAAAAGGCAATTCAACGTATCAAATCAGAAAAAAAAACATTGCAGATTAGTATTTTTTCTGCTGCTAATGGCTCCATGACCGGTTAACCTTCATACTCAAGTTATCATTAAACAATCTTCTATAGTTGCAGCACAAGCACTCTTTACTTACCCCATAACTTCTGAAGAGCCTTGTCCGCTGACTCGGTCAAACCCACTAATATATCTTCTCGACCTACACAATAGTCTTCAACATCATGTCAAACAAGAGTTGTTTATCAACTTTACACAAATATCAAATTAGCAAAAACAAAACAGGGAACAAAATTCTCCAGCTGCAGAGCCTGAGTCAAGGCAGTCTTTACACAATCAGTTCAGAAACAATAAAGTAGATCCAAAACTGACGTCAAGTAGAACCAAAAAGGCTGAGCGTGATGATGTCCCGGTATGCAAAAATTTCAGCAATATAGAAATTGTCTGTGAATCAAAGATATATTAAAAACAAAACATTCAAAACATACCCTTGTCCATTAATGCAACGCCGAGTGTTAGTTTGCTTTTGTATAACTATACTTGTTGCGTGTATCCTGTGCGCGACTCCGCTAGTACAAAAGCATTCACGCCCCACTTGCGGGCCTTTTTACTCGCCATACTCTATTTAAAAAAAGTGTCATCCTTGAAATCCAATCATTCTTTCATATATGCAAACGTTTCGTTCAAGGCTAGAAAATATTACAAGTCTCGGATACATAAAAGGCAATAAGAAAAAAAATCTGGGCGTGTTATTAGATAATTACGAAAGAGTAATACCGTCTAGGTCAAATTCATCTCTTAATTATCAGACAACTTTAGCGTAATTACGAGAAAACTATCTCATAACTACGAAATACTATAAATATAGACATGTGCTTTTTCATTCGTAAAAACGAAAAAAGACAGGTAATAGATTCTTCAGTTATGTTTTATTATTTCGATTCAATAAGAATAAATATTTTTTTTAGCTCTCAGCACGTTTTAAAGAAACATTTATAGGATTTTAGCTCATTGCACGGTCAAGTAGTTTAATACAGTCTAAATGTATACACAGGGACGAAAGTGTCACAATAATTCACGGAAGTCGCTTTCATACTTCAAGTTTGCGTTTTTATTCGAGAAAGATTTTATTTTCACAGCAACGAATAAATGCCCCTAAAGTAGTTAAATACATCGTATGAAATGATTGGTTTGAAGACCTACTGAAGGGTATCCTTATCTTTTACTATACCTATTGTCGAACAGCAACAAAAAATTAAAATGTAGTTAAATGCATAAAAAATCATGATGCGAAAATATTTATAGCAATTTTCTAACTAGGACTAAAGGGAATGCCACAAAATTGACTGGTCAACATAGTCAAATTTGTGTTATTGTCCAAAATGATAACAGCCTGTTCTTAGTAAATTGTTTGTTCAGTCGTAAGCAAACCAACACCGGTAATGTGTTACAATTTTTTACTCGTCTTTCAGACAGGCAACCCGATTTTACTATAATGTAATACAAGAAAATCTGTTTTCATTTATTTAACTAAGAGTTGTAAAATATGAAACTGGATTATTCATTTTTTTATTGTGGAAATAATTGTTCAATGTTTTCTAGACTGCTATTTATTTGGGAAATATTTTTCTTAGAGACGTTCTAATTTTTTATCAATTTGATGGGTACAAGATCAAAAAAGAAAACAGGCAAGACACACAAAGGCTTAATAAATTTCCTGATTTTAGCAACAGGACTGAGTCAATTGTGAAAAATGGAACTGAAAGAACTAAATATACGGATAAAAACATGAAATCACAAAAGACTACTAGCAGTTAACTGACATGCCAGCTCCAGACCCATTACCAACCGACAAAAACAAAATTATGTACCCTCAGTATACAGCTGCGAACAAGATCTCTTCCAGTGAGGAGTTTAGCATAATGATGTCATGCATATACCAGAATTCATAACCCGTGTCCATGCAATACTGATTTTAGAAATTTAGAATGTGTTAAGTTTAGATGCAAAGACCCCATCAAAAAATCAATGTTCATACCATAGAAGGCCATACGAAATGACTTGACGACAATCCGTAATTATAACCCTTATGAATAATACGAATTAAAGGTTTTATCAGTTTGTTAGGCGAGTTTAAGTATTTTTCTCTCATGTAAAACATTATCGTAAATTGAGGGATGTGAAATACCAGCCTAGATTAGATGTTTACAGATTGCATTGTATTTATGAACTAAGTCTTTATATCGATGATAAAATTTAGTAAAGGTTTTAACTAGTTTATGATAACGAAAACCCTGATGTAATAGGTTTTCAGTTATGAAAAGATTCCGCTCATTAAAATCGCAAACGTTATTACATACTCGAGGTAATCGAACAAGTTGAGATATGTAAACACCATATGATGGCGCTAATGAAACATCGCCATCCAGGAATGGATAATTAACTATGGGAAAAGAAAAATCGTCCCTTTTATCATAAATTTTAGTTTCTAATTTACTATTCGTAATATAAAAATTGATATCTAAGAACGGACAATGATGATTATTAGAATTGGCTTTATTCAAAGTAAGTTCCTTAGCGTAGATGTCCTTATAATACGTATTGAAGTCGTCATTATTTAAAGTTAAAATATCTTAAAATACCGGAAAGTTTTGTTAATTTTTTCAGTTAAATGCTGTTTAGATGGGTCTTGGTTTACTTACAAGAAATTGAACGAATTGCAAAAAGGGACTCCATACAACATCAAAAGCCATACACAACAAGTTGTCATGATTTTTTGGTGCAACGTTACGAAAATGAATAAAGCTGGAGTAAAGGTTGGCCCCAGAAGTATCAGTTGATTTGTAATACTGTGAAAGGGGTTATTTTAGCGTGGCTTAATGGATGGGTTGCAATAAGGCCGTTTTCCGGCCCACCTGGAATTTTGATATAATATGTTTCAATGTAACCTACAATATATGTAGTGTAAAATTGTACAATAAAATATCAAAACGCGCATGTGCAAGTCACGTGATCACGTGATTTTACTAGCACACATGTCAAAAGAAGAAATAGAGTAAGAAAAGAATAAAGATTCGCACATTGCCAAAACAACAATGAAACCAATTTTTTATATCAAAATAATATGCAAATGATGCTATTCTATCTATGATATAATTCTTTTGTCAATCAATTTCTTTTTTGAAAGAAAATAATACTGTTTGATACAGATAACCCTTTGTGGGGAAAATATATACAAAAACTTCATTTTTCGAGGTAAATGGAGTACCATTCCATCTGATTTTCTGATATTTTCTGGATATTATTATTAATTTGTGCTTTTCTGACATATTTTCATATACTTATACATTTATTTCTTTATTTTAAACAAAATATCACGTAAGTGGACTTAAATAACACGATTTTGTCGACTTTAATCGCTTGATTGGTACAAGTATCAGTTTTACTTTTCATATATTTTTTTCTTGATTTTCGAAAATTTTGCTTCGAATTCAAACACTGAGACATGTATTGTTGAATGTGAATAATTTGCGCTTTATTTGATGTAATTAAAGAATATTTTTGTTACATATTCAGTAGTTTTACTATGAAGTATACCAATGAAGCATATAAAACTATAGATGCGTATATGTGTTATAATTTAACTGAGGCAGACGATTGTTAAATTCATATATTACACATCATTTCTGTCCAAGTTTCACCTCTATTTGAAAGTTATAGGGGCTCCTGTAACATATCAAGAGGGAGACCCTTTTCTAAGAAGACAAATTCTGCTTAAAAGGCAGTTATAAAATCGAAAATATTATATAAAGGTAACCTTGGAAATAAACAAGCCTGAAAATACATAGCAATTTGGCAATAGATGACCAAATTTCTTCGGAATATTTTTTTTTTACATATGCACAGATGATGCTGCAGGGCAATTGATTATTCCACGGCTAATATATATTGTTTCAAATACACAAAAACACATTTTTATATCGGGGAAAAAACAAGGGAGAGTAACAATATAAATATGGTCTACTTATCAAACCAGATCTTGTTCAGCTTATTTGGCAAATTACCAGGTCAGAAAAAAGCTGATACAAGGTATAGAATAATAGCAAGACCACATTTACTGAGAATTTTGAATTGCATAAAGCTATAATTTGCATATATAAATCAATCAAACTTTGATAAACAAGACAGATAACAAAGCAGAACATCATAAAAACACTGATTTTTCACTTAAAAAATACATTTTTTTTCATTTTTTTTCTATGACTTACACTCGGAACCAGCTTGGCATTCTGCATGCTTAGTACTTATTTAATAAGTAATCTCTTGTAAAATTATTAGCTTGGTTCCGAATGCAACGCAGGGTCAAAATGCAGTTTGAATATACCCCATGTTGACTATTTTTCCATAGGCTTAATGTTAATTACCATCGAGAGGGGTATTATAAATGGGCTAATTTCAGTGGAATGAAGCAATGTTTTGAAAAAATACACATATGTTTAAAAACTACAAATGTTCCAGTGTTGAAAGGTATCAAATAGTTTATGCTTTTAATAAATTTATTTTTTGGTAAATCAGTGGGCCGATTTAAGGCCTTAATGCAACCCATCCTTTCGCGGATTTTATTCCTTTACCTATTCGCGAGGTTTAATTTTCGCGAATCTCACTTACACTTCGTTACGTTCGTAATAATACAAATTTACACGAAGGGAAATGTTTGCGGAGATGTGCTAAGCGCAAAATTAGCGAAAAATTCCCTTTTATAGTAACTGGAACAAAAACATTATTCCCTCATATTGAAAATTCAAACAAAACCATCTGTGCACCTTTTATTCAAAAAACAGTCGCAGGCAGAAATATTCATGACAGAGAAAAAAACACGAATTTATCCCTTCTATTGATGACCAAGCCTTTGCTGCATCTTGAGCAGATGATGGAATATTATTTGAGTATTTACTCGAAATATTTGAGACACCAATACAGTGACAAAAAAGAGTTACGAATGTGCAGCCCAGGAAAATTTAACATTAAAAGTTTCTGCTCCTGTAATGTCAATAACAAATTGGTTTCGTTTTAATGGAAGTCTTGTTTTTAATAGAAGGATTGATCTTTGAGTAATATGATTCTTCCAAAAAAGTCTGCATCATGATAACGGTCTTAGGAGAATATCTCCTATTCTATCATACTTTCAGATTCTGTTTGTTTTTATACCCCGCACCCACGTAGTGGCGAGGTATTATGTGATACCGTCAGTCGAATGTCCGTCCGTCCCCCAAAGGTTTCCGACTGATACCTGTGAATGAAATAACATATGGTCTTCACACTTGGAATGTAGGTTGTTTACTACAAAACTTAGGTCAAGTTCGATTTTGGGTTCAGAGGTCCAAAGGGATCATGAGTTATACCCCTTGAAACTTTGACATTGTTCGAATTTAAGGGTTTCCGACTGATAACTTGTGAAAAAATAACATGCTGTCTTCAAACTTGGTATATAAGTTGTTAACCACAAAAGTTAGGTCAACGTTGAATTTGGGTTCAGAGGTCAAAGATGTATGCCCCTTGAAACTTTTGAAATTTTGCGAATTTAAGGGTTTACGACTGTAACTTGTGAACAAAATGACAACTGTCTTCAAACTTGGTATGTAAGTTGTTTACTTTAAATCTCCGACCAAGTTCGATTTTGGGTCCAGAGGTCCAAGGGATCTAGAGTTATGCCCCTTGAAACTTTGAAATTTTGCAAATTTTAGAGGTCCCGACTGATAACTTGTGAATGAAATATCATACTGTACTTGGTATGCAAGTTTTTTACAACAAAACACATGCAAAGTGTAAATTTAGGTTCAGCGGTTCATAGGGTTCTGGAGTTATGCCCCTTTTAACTTAGAAATTTTGTGAAACGTGGCGGGTATCATGTAATGCACCATTACTATTTTTTTTATCTTGTGTTATTCTGAAACGTATGTGTATAGTGCCCACGTCGCACTATTTTATTTTGCCAAGTTTTCTTGCAATAGACTCGACGAGTCCCTGTGCTTGTTCATGTGTTCAGGGTTGACTTTTACGAGTCTTAGTCGGGAAACGATCGTGAGAACATTTTACCAGTTAATTTTATGTTGTTGACGATCCATCACTACTATTACTACGTTGTGTAGTTACAGCATGATTAATCCCAATAATCTTGGTTGCAAATAATTGCATTACAAACTATCTGTCCACAAAATTTGCCCGGCACCTGAATCGGTTTCCAGGGGCTCCAACTACACCGCTGCCGGGCGAGTCCCAAGTTGGTGGATTGGGGAATGACCTGTCTATGCGGGGTACACGGGTCGTAATACGGAAAGCCTGACCGCGAACCATTGTAGCAAAAATGTGTGGAGAAACGCCACGCTCCATGCATTATAAAGACCCCCTTCTATATTGTCTAAAGAGAGCAAAGTCACTGGGAGTCGTATGGAGGGCTAAATATCCTGCCCCTACCCATTTCCCCCCTTATCAAGTGGCAATCTAAACTCCGTGTCTCGATTGTCCCTTCCACTTTTTTTTGTCTTACTCGTATATTTTATGAATTGATTAACTTGTTTTCGTTTTGATATAGTTGATATATTCCTCACTGGACGTTAAAACTATCAATCAGTCCACAAAAATTGTGAATAACATAGTTGTCAACTTTCTGGATGTTTTCCATATTCAGTTTAATTGAGGTTGTTGGGTCCATAAATCTGATATTTCCATTTTTCTCCTTGGCATAAGGAGAATAGACCCTTTCACCTTTTTCCCTTAGCCTAAGGTCCTGAATTTTTTACTTGCGCTCACATGCATTTAAGTGCAATATGCCTTTCTCTTAGAATGTCCAACAGGTAGGACTTATGGCACCTTTTGTCGTTGTGTTTGTTTGCGTCCATATTGCACTTGTGATGTTGGTCATTTGATTAGAATCTAATATAATATAAAAAAAAATGGCCATCCTCGGGTACCTAGTCTATCCAGGTAATAGAAGATTAATTTATTTCATCAGATTAAAGAGTCCCTTTGCACCACAAGTGGTAAAACAATTCTCTTTACATCTCGCACACATTTCCAATTTTTGATCCCCTTCGTTTAAGTTCTGCAGCAGATGTCCGAGGTAAATCGGATGTACATTCATTAACTGACACACACTGAATCAAAGCAGTCATGCAGTGGCATATCAGAATTTCACGGCATAAACTGCACTTAATAAGTACGGGACCAAACAGTTGGTTATTTTATCGAGAAACTTTAATTTTTATTAGTAAAATATAATTCTATTATCCAAGTTTTAAATTTCATCAAATCTGACCTATTTACCTTAAATTTCTATTATGTGATTTTATCTTTTATAAATCTTTTTTTCCTGTACATAACAATATGCTTTAATTGACCTTTATAACTGTATATTTATTACTATATCATCAACAGTTCACTCCACAATATAGCTGAAATATTGGTAAAGTTGGCATTAAACAACAATAAATCAATTTATCGGGAAACCGACCTTCGGCAATCTCATCAATGTCCCAATCCTGATCATTTTTCTAAATTCTTTCACCTCCTGAAAACAATGTTCTATAACTTGAAGGGGTCGACTTTTTGAAAATAAAATCAGGAATTTCGTTACCAGTGCTTTGAGCTTAGTCAGAAGTCTGGTGCTGCAGCATTCAAATGCAGGTATTTATCATTAAGAATTGAAATCAATTTTATTTAAAAATACATACATTATAAACTTTATATCTATATCATCTGAATTACCTTCAATTTTCATAGATATTTCATTTTTCATGGATTTATTTTCATACAGTAATCAATAAGTAATATTTTACTTTGTATCATTGTGTTCAAGTCAAAGACTCAACAGCAGGGTGGCAATTTTCGCGTTTTTCGTGCAAAAGCTCGAAGAACTTTTAAACAAAGAAGACGCACTTCTTGGCGCAACTTTGTCTCTAAATTAAATTGCCACACCCCTATGAACAAAGTATGGAATATGGTACAAAAAATCAAAGGAAAAAATAGGAAAGCTAATGTCCATCACATTAAAAACGGACAAGATATTTTAACATCTGAAAAAGATATTGCAAATAAAATCGGAGAAACTTTTGAGAAACATTCTTCTTCTAAAAATCTAGGACCCTCATTCCAGAGAATTAAAGAACAAAAGGAACGAAACAAACTTAACTTTAAATCTAAAAATACAGAGGAATACAACAGATTATTTTCGATTGATGAACTGAAACAATCCTTGGATAAGGCGCATGACACGGCATGTGGCCCTGACCATATCCATTATCAACTCCTAAAACATCTTCCTTTAACAACTCTGGAAATTCTTCTAAACCTTTTTAATAAAATTTGGGTAACAGGGAAACTACCACCTATGTGGAAACAAGCAACTTTAGTACCTATTCCAAAACCGGGTAAAGATCATTCCGAACCATCTAATTACAGACCACTAGCATTAACTAGTTGTGTCTGTAAGACAATGGAACGGATGATAAACAACCGACTTGTTTGGTACCTCGAATCGAACGGTCTTCTGTCGAACATCCAAAATGGATTTAGACAAGGTCGTACAACAATAGACCATCTAGTTCGATTCGAAACGTTTATCAGAAATGTATTTTTAAAGAAAGAACA
>MJUU01015051.1:10180-21320 GCA_002080025.1 Modiolus philippinarum | reverse complement strand
TGTCGTATTGGACATACTAGAACAACACATAGTTTTATCCTCAACAGTGATGATCGACCTGAATGTATTCCATGCAATTGTCCTTATACAATTCAACATGTTTTAATTGAATGTGTAGATGTTGCCGATATCAGGCGTGATTTTTATTCAGCTAATTGTCTTAAAGACCTATTTACAAATGTCGCTGGCGACAAAATCGTTCAATTTTTAAAAGCAATCAATTTATTTAGTAAGATTTAAAAAGATCAATTTTAAACTAGTTTCTAATTTCTAATATTGTTGGTCAAACCATAATTTCTTTAATTATGTTTTTAACATTTTACACATTTCTTTTACTTGTATAAAGCTATATGGTTTAATATAGATAATTTTTACTATATAACTATTCTAATTAGTTAATATACTTAACAGTTCTCGCCACGATATAGCTGAAATATTGCTGAAGTTGGCGTAAAACATCAATCAATCAATCAATCAAAAGCAGGGGATGGACATCAACACATGTATATTTCAACAGTTAGATAATATAAAAATTGTCCTTCAAACTTATTAATCCGTTGAACAAACTTATTCATAAAGGATATAAATACAGCATTGTTGTTAAATCTTTACTTCTGGTTTTTGTTGGCAAAAATATTGATCATCTCCTAAATGCTTTACACCNTAACTAAATTTAAACAATTTTTCATATTGGCAGTATTTGGCATTGTACAATATCATGTTCTTTCATAATTGATGATGTTGTTATTCCAAATCTATTTAGAAGTATTTCAATTGAAATTTCATATGTAAGAAGGCTTGATATCATAGTCAACGGAAATTATGTCCTTAGCTAGCTGTCAGTAACTGCGAGCATTTGTCCGGACAGTACCTGTGTGTATTGTCTTCATGTTTAATGTACTTCATTGTATGGGTACACGTCTTGATAAGTTGGACTTTTTCTAGTTTGATTTTTACTGTGAGTCTTTTTGTGTATTTGTTTTTAGCCATTCACCACACATAGGGGAGGGTTTTGATCCTAGAAAACGAGTTTAACCCCACCGCAATTTTTGCGCCTGTCCCAAATAACTAAATACCGAAGTTTCTGTGAATTCAAATTCTGCATATGCGCATTTCGACAACTTATGTCTCTTCAGTGCAGATAAAATCTAAATGTTGGAAGACCATCAACTCAAAAGTGTTTAAAAACTGATAGAGAACAAATAACCAATATGATCTAAATGTAAAGCCAAAAAATCAGCTAAGGACAGAGCTTTGCATGAGGGAGATACTCCTTAGTCAGGAATATGTTGGTCAGTGGCTTATCCTTGTCTTCTTATCAAATTTTAGTTTCTTGATATTTGGGTTATTGGATGTGGTTTGTTTCCATTGATTTATTCATTTTTTTACCTTTTCGGGACCATTTAGGGCTGCTTACTATATGGTGTGAGGTTCCTCACTGTGTTGAAGACCATATGGTGACCCCTAGATGTTTTGTTTTGGGTCGTTTTAACCTGGATATGGGATGTTGTCTCCTTGACATTTACCTCATTTCCTTTCTTTTTCATATACACAATGTAATAATTATACATTACATTTCCCTTCATGAAACTTGTCTTATGAAATGTCGCCCATCTTTTTGCCAAAAATATATCAAGAATTATTTGTTGATGGCTTTAACAAAGTTTGCCTGGTTGTTCCACATTTACTATTAATCATGATTTTCATACTTGCTTCAGCCATGCATAGTTTCCCACTTGGCGTTTTAGATTTTCTTAAATGTCTGATTTTCAACTGACACCAGAGGGTAGTGCCCTTTTTATTGTTTCATCTATATTACTGAGAGCAATTTTCCCTAATGCTTTGGAGGTTGCCAACAATTCAACAAAGAACCAATCAAAATCATTTAGGTTTCCCATTGGTTTTATGCATTGCCTGTGAGAGTTGGGAACTAGTCATTTTCACTGAATATTCTGGCACCAATTGGATCTTTTTAACTCTTTTCAATTGAATTTATCCCAGTGTTAGCATGTTTTTTTATTGTTGATGTAATATTTGGTTTCCAATATATTGTTCGTTAGCTTGTCTGGGTCATAATATGAATATTCGGGGTATACAATTCATAACTCTTCTAAATAAGGTGTTTGTGACCCACTGCAGACTATGCATACTTTTGGTCGTAAATTTACAGCATCAAATAGCTACCACTATTTTGAAATTCATCATATATGGTCAGAACCTGACAAGCTTGTGGGACAATTCCTGATTCACTATGAATTAGAACAGCTGAATTGAAAATATTGTAGACAGACTGACAGGAGGACAGGCAATGATTCATTAGTATACATCCGCAATTGGTCTATTATTATGCAACATTGCTTGTTGCTTCAGTGTAAGTTTCTGTAACATCTGACTGTATGATTCATTTCTAAAGCTTAGAACCTGTTGAGATCAAGGTGTAAAGACTCCAAGGAAGTTGACCCTCTAGCACATCTGTAAGTTGGAAGTGTTTAGCCACCCTTCTTCCCAGTATGTACATACAGCTTTGATCTTGGTGGAACTTATATACATGTGACATGTCTTTGTTGTACATTCCACATATAAGTCACCCTGGTGGCATCTAGAAGTGGTGCTCCAAGAAGATCTCGGCCCTGCTCTCCACAATAAACCACGAGGAGATCAACTTTTGCCTCCAAAATAACCTCTGCGGGTCTGGTTGATCGTCTACAGTGTAATACCAGCCCCTTGATCCAGTCTAATGGCTTTTCATCATATTCACCCTCAGTTTCCCACTGACTAGTTTTTGCTTTTTCAAAGCCTGAAGGTCCTAAGTACTCTACTGAAAAATGCATCCAGATAGTTGACGCATGAACTTCGGGTAGAGAGGATGTGACTTTATCCTACGCATAAAGTGCCAAATATCCAGTCTAACCTCTGTCTCTCACCTCAATGTCTCTCCAATGTTTAAAGGGTCTGCCCACATAATATGGTCCGCAGCAGTCACGATCCACATACAGAACATCAGATGGAGGCATACCTGCATCTTGGTACCTCCTATCCATCCCTAAAAAACATATCACTTAGGCCAGCACCCTCTCCAGCTGTCACTAGACATTAAGACCTGTCCTTGTTCGTTGCCAACATCGGTTACCCTGGAAGCAGTACCATCAGCTGTACCTTGAAGTTTTTGCTTTATTTTTTTTTTTTTTGTAGAGTCTACTTTTACTACTCTTCCAAAAGTAGACGTTTAAGAAGCTTTTGCTTCAGTCAAACGGGATAGAACATCTCGACAGAAAACAGCTGACAATCAATTTCTCGATATTGGCGGAGATGGAAACCGTGATATTGTAACCAGCCCTTTTTCCTTAACCATTGTAAAGATATCAAGGACTGGTGGTTGAGTAGTCTGTGGTGGTTTGTACCACATGTGTCTAATGTCTAATGTTCCCTTGCTGGCTTAATCTAAATAAAACTAAAGAGATCCAGTGCTTGTCACAAGGTTGCATAACTGGTTTGCATGCCTTGAAGATGATGTCTTTAATGAAAAGATAAATTTTGAAAATATAATACAGTTCATCGACACCACTGTAACAAAGTCAACCTTGGTAAATAGAACAAATACAATTGGGGGGGGTCATTTATTTAATATAAAAAACGTCTTGCCCAATCAAAGCACCCTTACCCCAGATGTTGTGGTGTTTCGAACATCTATTTAGGCTGTTTACATGTGATGCCTTGGCCATGTTCATCATCGGGAGCTCTAGCCATTAGAAAGCGAAAATTGTTAGGTATTCCATGTCAGAATATGATATCTGTAATGGTTTTCGAGTAATTTGCAAAAAACAGCTATTTACCCCTATGTTCTATTTTAAGTAACAGCAGCCATGTTGTTTGGTCTACGGTCATAAAAATCACAAACTTGAAAGAGCATACCCTGGTGATGATTCAGGCCAAGTTAGTTATATTGGCCCAGTAGTTTCAGAGGAGAAGATCTTTGAATAAAAGTTAACGGACGGACAGACGACGGACGCCGAGTGATGGCAAAAGCTCTCATGGCCTTTGGCCAGGTGAGCTAAAAATAACGGGTCTGTTTTCAACAATAATTTCTACAAACAAATGGTAGGGTACCGACGGGGAGTGCTCTCTCACTGGAAATTACAGATATACGGGTCCACGAATTACTGAATGAAACTTTGGAACAATTCTACCATAGACATAAAATCAAACAATTATTCATACATAGAGATAATGGTTTCTTTATCTACGACGGTCAAATAAGTGAAATAAACGACCAAATACCGAAGTTATTGATAATTTAAATTCTGCATATGCGCATTTCGACAACTTATGTCTCTTCAGTGCAGATAAAATCTAAACGCCTGGAAGACCATAAACTCAAAGATGTTTAAAAACTGGGAGAGAACAAATAACCAATATGATCTAAATGTAAAGCCAAAATTAGCTAAGGACAGAGCTTTGCATGAGGGAGATACTCCTTAGTTTTCAACAACATTTACAAAAATTTAGATATTGTAAGATTCCAAATACTATCGGCTTTCGGGTCAGCACCGAAGCACTGACTACTGGGCTGGCGAATACCCTCGGGGACTAACAGTCCACCAGCAGTGGCATCGACCCAGTGATAACAAACGACCAAATACCGAAGTTATTGATAATTTAAATTCTGCATATGCGCATTTCGACAACTTATGTCTCTTCAGTGCAGATAAAATCTAAACGTCTGGAAGACCATAAACTCAAAGATGTTTAAAAACTGGGAGAGAACAAATAACCAATATGATCTAAATGTAAAGCCAAAATTAGCTTATGACAGAGCTTTGCATGAGGGAGATACTCCTTAGTTTTCAACAACATTTACAAAAATGATTTCTTTGACAGGGCAAACAGATATCATCAATTCTTACAGTTCACACATGAAATATCACAAACGCACATGTAATTCTTAAACGTCTTGCTTTACAAAGGCTCCAGATTGGAGAAGAATGGCATTCTCGATCTTTCTACATTTCACAAAAAACAAACAAAAAAAAACAACAATACTTAGAAAGATTTCGTGTCATCCTATATCAAACTTTGTATCGCTTATCAAGGGTTGTTTGTGCTATAAAAGATGCACTAATGACCAGGATGACCTCAAAGAGCAATACAATCAATTTGCAAATCGTCTGTTGAATATTATATGTTATTCGGGAATATTCACAGGGGATACAGGTTCATATTTCCTGTCTGAGCCGTCAGAAGAAGAGGATATAGAGCATAGGTAGGGAATATGAACCCGTAAAATGATCAGCATGATGAGATCTACCTGCCCTGCAATTTTGAAGAATATCCGTTTACCCGTCTTGGAGTTATTGCCCCTATTCCGTAAAAATTTCAGTTTTTCGTTACTTTTAGTTTTATATATCGAAAATGGTAGAAGATAGAAGTGAGGTTTATATAACAGAAATGGTCAGCATAGTAAGATCTACATGTCCTGCAATTTTGAAGAAAATCTGACAACCCACATAGTAGTTATTGCCGCTTTTTCTTTAAATTTTCACATTTTTTTAACGTTTCTACTTTCATTTCAAAAACTGTTTGAGAAGGTTAAATGTGAATTGCAGATGTGTTGAGGTTTTCCAGAACTACAATTTCTACATATGTCTAGCAGGTTCGCATCACATCCAAGATGGCCGCCAGCAGGGAAGATAGTTTAACATGGACCCTATGGGAAATGCATTAAAAGATCTTCTCTGAAACCACTGAGCCAATGGGGACCAAATTTTGTCACAGTAGTCTTTGGAGGGTCCTCTTTAAAGTATGCGATTTTTATGTTCGTATTTCATTCAAGATGGTCGCCAGCTCGGGACATAGTTTAACATAGGACCCTATGGGAAATGTATTCAAAGATCTTCTCTGAAACTACTAAGTCAAACTAAACCAAACTTGGTCACAATAGTCCTTGGGTGGTCCCCTTTAAAGTTTGTGATTTTTACGTTCTTACCTTATCTAAGATGGCTGCCAGCGTGGAGCACAGTTTAACATAGGGACCCTATGGGAAATGCATTCAAATGCCTTCTCCTCTGAACCCACTGAGCCAATTGGAACCAAACTTGGTTACAGTAGTCTTTAGATGTTTCCTTCAAAGTTTGTGATTTTTATGTTCATACCTCATTCAAGATGGCCGCCAGCAGGGAACATAGTTTAACATAGGGACTCTACGGCAAATGCATTCAAATGTCTTCTCCGAACCTACTGAGCCAATTGGAACCAAACTTGGTTACAATTGTCCTTGGGTGATCCCTTCCAAACTTTGTGATTTTTAGTTTGTACCTCATCCAAGAATGAAAATGTAACATCTGGTGAACTGATTTATAGTATGAATGGGTGGTCTATTGGTGACAATGAATAAAACCAGTCACCAGGTGAGCGATACAGGCTCATGTGAGCCTCTAGTTTAGAATGATGTCAATAAGTTTTATTACATGCTCCAGTGGGGGCACATATATTTCATAATGTGCCCTGGCAAGAAGTGCCCAGCTGTTAATATCTCCTTCAATCATTTCGTCATGCAACAAGTGTCACTGCCGGTAAGAGCAGTTTTTCTACAAATTTGCCGACCGTCTCAAGTGGGGTTTTAAAAGGTAAACTATAGGTCTCCTTTTGAGTTTGGCACTTTTGTACAAGGAATGATCTCTCTATAAGTTATCAATAAGCTCCACGTCCAGTTTATGGAGTTTGGGCAAGAGGTAAAAACGGCCTGGCCTGTACATAGTTGTTTCTGTCTGTTATTTGAAAGAATCATTATTGATATGGCCCAGATTGTGCATTTCAGTGATAATTCTTTTAATTTTTGGGCCTACTGATCAGTAGTCAGTGTATCGATTTCCTTACAGTGAGTATTTCTTTGTAATCGCCTCAGGCCTTCCTCAATATTTAGGGTTTTATCCCAGACAACGGTGGTGTTATTTTTGTCAGCTTTACGTATGAAAAAATGACGGTCCTTTTTAAGGGAGTTCAATGCCCGTCTTTCTGTTGAACTGAGATTGTCAGTGGCTTTTGAGATTTTAAAATGATCGAGTTCTAGTCTCGTTTTAAAGATATAAGTCTCAATTGCATTATGTGCAAGCGGAGCATTTTACCCCGATATTGTTTTGAAGGGTTGTAAAGGTTTATTGTCGCCATCACTATAATGATATTTGCATCTTAATTTTTGTGCAAACTCATTGAAATCAGCAATGAGTCTTGTGTTTTAAGTTAGCTCCCGGCACCTGAATCGGTTTTCAGGGGCTTCGGCTACAGAGCTGCCGGGCGCGTCCCCAGGTGGTGGATAGGGGAATGCCCTGTCTATGCGGGGTAGTCAGGTCATAATACGGAAAGCCTGACCGCGAACCATTGTAGCCAAACTGTGTGGAGAAACGCCACGCTCCATGCAGTATAAAGACCCCTTCTATATTTCTCTAAAGAGAGCAGACGCACTGGGTGTCGTATGGAAGGCTAAATTTCCTGCCCCTACCCATTTCTCCAATTTTCCAGTGGCAGTCAAAAGTCGTTGCCCAGGTTGTCCCTTCCACCTTTATTTCTTTCTTCTGATACTTTCAATTTTTTGAATTGATTAACTTGTTCTCGTCCTGATATAGCTGAAATATTGCTCATTGGATGTTAAACTCTAACTAATCAATCAATTTAAGTTAGCTTGAGGTGGTTTGGGAATGAACTTCAAGTCTCTACCAAGGAGCAGTATTTCATTGTCCGTGATTTTCTGATTTGTGAATATTTTCACAAATTTCCTTGCTGTCATTAATTTAGATGATCGCTTAAGCATTCTTTTCTTTTTATCATTGCAGACTTTTTTAAGGTTGCCTTTTTATAATGCTTAGCTTTCTTGAAGTGTCCCGCCGTGCGCGGTCCCGGCTGAAGAATTGGCCCGCAGCATCCTCTGAGCTTGGAGTATGAGCCATCCTAACAGAGGACCCCGAGGGAACCCCGGGATATAGAAATAGGACCCAGTATCTCCGGCTTGCGGGGTGTGACCCCTCCTAAACGGAGGCTGACCCCGAGGGTCCCGGGATATAGAAATAGGACCCATTCCGTGGTTGTGCGGGATTAATAAATACACAACCCATCTTTCGGATGGGATGTAAACTCAGGTCCACGTGTTGGAAGAAATGCCACGCCTCCTGCACGTTAAAGAACCCTTGTAGCAAGCTCTTTTTGGGGTGGTCCGTAGGTGATCGGCTACAAGGCTAAATTCCCCGCCCTTGACGATTTCACCCTACTTTTCCAGTGGCAGTCAGAATATCCCGTCCCATGGCCATTTCCATACCCCAAAGTGATTATTTATCAACAAACTTGTTCTCGTCTTGATGTAGCTGAAATATTGCTGAGTAGACGTTAAACAATATTCAATCAATCAATCAATCTTGAAGTGTCTGTTTGCCATGATGCAAACTGCGGATGCAAGTTGAGACAAGCACCGTGGGAACATAGGAATAAAACGCCATTATTTATTGTCAGCCAATCAGCTTCAAGTACACAATGAGTGACAGTTAGGACAAGCCCTATCCGTTTACGTCGATTGTATGACATTTAACGATAAACAGAGTGCAGTAGGATAAGGCAGCCATAGTTCATGTAAATATTCCCAAGAATACAGAAGGAATATGCATCAATATTTAAGAGCATGTTGTCATGTAAATTTACACCATAAAATATCAATACCGTTTCGAAAAAAAGATTTTCTATATCGACATAGCAGCCTATTTCATGTATATATGCCCAAAAGTTCTTTAAAAATATATACCAATTTTTACGTGCATTTCGTCATGACAATATACACAATGAATGGTCAGTAGCTGTTTTTCAGGTATAAATCATGTGCCCTAAGACACAGAAAGAATATTCATCAATATTTAAGTGCTTGTCGTCATGTAAATATACCCATTAAATTATCAAAACCATTTACAAAACTTTTCCTCACTTAGTAGCCAAATTTCCTGTATGTATGCCCCGCCCGGCACCTGAATCGGTTTTCAGAAGCCTTGGCTACAGAGCTTTCGGGCGCGTCCCTAGTTTATGGATAGGGGAATGCCCTGTCTATGCGGGGTAGTCAGGTCAATACGAAAAGCCTGACCGCGAACCAATGTAGCCAAATTGTGTGGAAAAACGCTACCCTGCACTCAGTATAAAGACCCCCTTCTATATTTCTCTAAAGAGAGCAGACGAACTGGGTGTCGTATTAAAGGCTGAATTTCATGCCCCTACCCATTTCTCCCCTTTTCCATTGGCAATCCCGCCGTGCGCGGTCCCGGCTTATGAATAGGCCCGCAGTATCCTCTGAGCTTGGAGTATGAGTCTTCCTAACAGAGGACCCCGAGGGAACCCCGGGATATAGAAATAGGACCTAGTATCTCCGGCTTGCGGGGTGTGACCCCTCCTAAACGGAAGCTGACCCCGAGGGTCCCGGGATATAGAAATAAGACCCATTCCGTGGTTGTTCGGGATTGATAAATACACAACCCATCTTTCGGATCGGATGTAAACTCAGGTCCACGTGTTGGAAGAAACGCCACGCTTCCTGCACGTTAAAGAACCCTTGTAGCAAGCTCTTTTGGGGTGGTCCGTAGGTGATCGGCTACAAGGCTAAATTCCCCGCCCTTCACGATTTCACTCTACTTTTCCAGTGCCAGTCAGAATTTCCCGTCCCATGACCCTTTCCATACCCCAAAGTGATTATCTATTAACAAATTTGTTCTCGTCTTAATATAGCTGAAATATTGCTGAGTAGACGTTAAACAATATTCAATCAATCAATCAATCCATTGGCAATCAAAAGTCGTTGATCCGGTTGTCCCTTCCACCTTTGTTTCTTTCTTCTTTTGCTTACAATTGTTTTGAATTGATTAACTTGTTCTCGCTCTGATAATGCAGAAATATTGCTCATTGGACGTTAAACTCTAACTAATCAATCAATATATATGCTTAAAAACGTGGAAAGAATATACATCAATATTAAAGTGCATTTCGTCATTTAAATATACCCATAAATTACCAAACCCATATACAAAACTGTTGTTCACTTCAGTAGCCATATTTCATGTATAAATGCCCCAAAACGTGGACAGTATATGCATCGATATGCATGTCGTCATGTGCATATATCCCATAAATGTAGAAATTAGTATATTTCTTAAGTATACAAATAAATAATAATACAAAATATAACTCCAAAAGTAATGGTAATATAATTGAATTTTGAAACAGATCAAAGCAGTTCGACATCATGCTGTTCTAATGACAGAAAGATTAATTCCCTCTCACACTTCTATGGAAACATCGGTCAATGTTAATGACCGTTTAATGTCTGCTACTATAATTCTCTCATGCCAAGTTCGAAAGTAAATATATATGTTATAATCTTGGACATGTATCGTCCTCTTACTGTATCCGCCACGTCCCCTTGCTCCGAAGGGATGTGGCTTCAGGAGCTGCTTCAGCTGCTTTAGTTAATTCTGTATATCAGCTATAGTAGAGGATTCCTCAGATTTTTCCTTGTCGGCTTCATATGTCACATTGCTTGTTGCTTTTAAAAAGCGTTCATGCCAAACGGCTTTCTTTATGTTGACTTGGCATGTAAGTTGTTTCAATAGTCGTCCGTCGGCTTGGTCATTTAGGGCAATTTAACCTCACTGTCAATATCTTCTTTGCAATATTCTGACATTTTTGTCAAGCATGATCCACATAATTCTGATTTTAAAAAATCCGATTTGTTGTTCATGTATGGTGCTGCTTGGAGTGAAATGATTGTTTAGTCATGAACGTTGGTTAGTTTGCAGGTGTAATTTTATCCAAAGTGTGTTACAGAGTTGACACCTTGTGCTAACTTACCTTAGCTTTTCATCTTTTTGGTGTCCTTAGTACCAATTTTTGTTCCGACATGCACATATTTCCTATAAAAATGACAAAGAAAGACTATTCAATAGCAAAATACACCAAGGGTATTGGATATGTAAGGAAAGATTTATCAAAAATTTTGCAAATATTGAGTACCATGATCTTAATTTTGTTCACTACTTATTAATTATGTTATGAATAAAATAATGGTTTATAAAGAAATTTATTTCGACGAAATTGTAATAAAATTTTCTGATTGTATCATTTT
>MJUU01015050.1:10350-23931 GCA_002080025.1 Modiolus philippinarum | reverse complement strand
CCAGCGGTAGGATTAAACCTCCCCTTTTTCTGTGCCGTTTCGCTATACATTATAGTACAATAAACATACGAATAAAACCAAATACACTAGACTACTAACTCCATGACCTCAATTTTGAAAGGAGAGAAAATGACAATATGTAATTTTGAAAGATGTCAGTCAACATAATTTGACATATTTTAATGGTTGATATCATCCAAAGATAGCCCTTGGAAGTTTTAAGGTTTAATTCTAAAGAGACCCTGTTGTGTATTCACACGTGTGTATTCAATAGTTTAATAAAGCAGGCTCGGGAAAAGATGGGATGGTCATCTTATTAAATTTAAGATAGACACTGGGTTTCAGAGTATTATTTATGTTTCTGCTTTTTAACATTCAGACATAAGATGAGGTTTAACTAGTGTATAAAACATTTCACTCCTTTTATTGTTTTGGAATGCAAAATTATTTTTGCTAGATCTTGTATTACCAGGACATATGTTGTCATATATTTTAGATGCATGATATCATGGTAGCTGTTTAACTCTATTTTCAACATTAACATGATTAAGGAGTTTAAGACAGATAAATCGGACTGTCGTATACTAGATCTTCGTCCCATATTTTAACAAATCTTACGGATTTATTTTGAGTTATAATCGTCAACCAGTATAATACTCGATAACCATATGTACATGTCTGATGAGAGACATTGTGCCTTCCTGTACATAAATTTTTAGTGTTTTATGTACTTTCTTAATGATAGAGTTTACTATTATTTCAGCTGACAAACTTTGATCAAGAGTTAAGATGGAATAATGTGATCATTACATTTAATACAGATTTACCTTGTTTTTCTAAAGTATGCTTTTAGTCAAAATAAAATGCCCCCGTCTTCCCACGATGTAGTGAGAGTGTGTTGTCAACTAATCAGTTACCACATGACTTCAGCTCTTGACCGAGTTTTCCTGAGATAAGATCTGAATTTTTGTGTGAAAAAAGAATAATTTTGTGATTTCACTCTCGTTGCCAAGTACAAATTACTGACACAATATATTTTTTTTCTAGACGGGGATAATTTTATACTCATTGATTTCAAGCGATATATATAAATTTGAAAAAAATCGTTCTTAAGGAGTAAATAACTAAGCCTGACAAAAAATGGAGGAATAGCAACTATTTTTAGCCTTTTTTTTTGTTTCTTTTATTTGGTTATATTTGTTTGTTGTTCTTTTGTTTTGTTTTATTTTTGTTTTTTGGTTTTTTTTATTTGTTTGTTTATTTATTGTTTTGTTTGTTTGTTTGTTTGGTTTTTTTTCTGTGCAGATAGAAAAAACACCAATTTGAAGACAAAAGAGCATACCGATATTCAAGTCACTAGATCTGTAAAGTATACTACTCCATTAGTTTCCACGAACTACCTACAATAGGAATTAGACCGGGTAATCCTATACTGATTTGCGTGTATCACCAGTTGTGTCCAAAAGTCAGACTCATAACAAGGTTAAAACGAACCAGTGCTTTTTTCACATTGCCCTAGAAATAAATAGTCTGATGTAAACAATTCAGCTGTAAGTTGCGAGAAAGATATATTATACTGGTAATCTAACTTGTTAATATGGCGACAAAACAAGCAAAAGAAGACAGATGTTTATGGTTTGAAACTATTGGTCTTCCTCAACTAGTTATTGAAATACCTACAACAATAATAAGCAATTATCTTTTTACCTGCGTCACCAACGGTGACCGCAGGTCTAGGAGCCGCTCGACTCCGTCCTTCCGTCTGTCCGTCACTTTTTGGGGGTACCAAGTTTGTGTAATATGAGACTCAGACACCTTAAACCCGATACATCTGAAACTTTGCGCAATTGTTTTGGACACATTGAAAATGTGCACCTCCTCTTTGGTGAGATTTGAATAAAAAAATGTTGAATTTATCCATTGTTGAACTTAGTCATTTAACATTACGGTACTGAGTTTGTGTAATCTGAAACTCTTACACCTTATACCTGTTGCTTTTGAAACTTTGTACAGTGGTTTTGAACACATTGAAGGTGTGCACTATCCCTTTTGGGCAGATTTGAATATAAAATGTCGAATTTATGCATTGTTTAACTTAGTCATTTTTCAGCATATTTTAACATTACAGTGCCTGGTTTGTGTAATCTGAAACATTCACATCTCTGACTAAATACCTTCGAAAGTTTGCACTGTTGTTTGAACACATTGATGATATGAACCTCCTTTTTAGGCCAGTTTTGGTTAAAAATGTCAAATTTATATATTATTGAACTTGGTACTTTATTTCATCATATTCATCATGGTACTCAGTTTTTGTCCAGAGACATTGCAGAGTTTTGAACGCACTGATCATGGGCAGCTATTCTTTAATTTTTGCATTGCTTTCACATATTTTCTCATAAAGATTCAAAGTATGTGTTTACTTGAACCCAGGTATGGTTTGCATATTTGCTGAAGAGATATAGGCTATTTTCATTTTATGCTTAGTTCAACTTTGTACATTTAGTTTTGTTTCTTTCTATTTGTCTATTTTTGTGTCTATTGCAGTAATAGGGTTGAACTTAATATAATCTCAATTATAACTTGCATTTGAAGAATATTTGGTATACTTGTTTGAATTGGCAAACCTAAACATGACATTCTGTTATGTGAAAAAAAAACTTTCGCTGTTGAACATGAGTGACAGTGACGCAGATCCAGACAAGTAATATGTCTTATTTATTTTATTTGTAACTGATGACAAGTATTTTGTTATATCGTCATAGCTTTTTGTTACAAACATAATTTATTTTATTGCTATGGCCCTATATTGCTAATACAATAATGTTTCTGCTTCTAGCTATATGCATATTTTCCCGTTTGCATTTTTCTAGTTAAACATCATATTTCGGTATATCATAAAAAAAATATGGGCATTTTAAGGTAGATCGCCACAAATACACGGCGCATTCGATTGGCGCATTTGCGAAACACAAATCGGATGCGGAATTGACTTGATTTTCAAGCCGGAATATTCCTTATTTGGCCTTTTCATTGTGACGTCATAATATATTGTTATACATTTTCCTGTGAATTAGCTCCCTTTTCCCGTAAATATTGTTTATTTCGTAAATTATAAAAATATCTCTCTTAATCAAACGGTAACATACAGATTTTTAAAGCTAAACATAAAACTGAAGTGTATACCTCTGAAATATCAAAAAATAAAAAAAAAATCTATTTGATATTTATTTCATATGAAACTAAAAAATAAGCATGTTCTCACAGTTCCCTATATATTCTTTGTAAATATCGCTGAAAAATACTGAAATTGGCCTGATTTTCAAAGCCTGATAACAGGAAAAGATGATCGGTGACATATCATTTTTATTTTATTTTTTGAAACAATGGACTAAGACCTACAAAATATCTTAAAATAAAAAAAATCTGTCTGATATTTTTATTAGTTTCGAACTACCTTAATACCAATCAAATATCACAGACTTTATAACTGTACGCTTTCATTCTGTTTTAGCGCCTCATGTTCTATAAGGTATTCGATCATATCTATTTGACCTACGGATTGTTCCTTTCCCTCTGTGTATGTATTCTTAAACCAATTACTAGTATATCACAATAAATTTTCTGTAAAGTGACCTTTCGGATAAATTAAAGATTTTAGTCTGCATGAATTTAAGAAAATTGCCTTGGATTGCCGACTTATAAAGTAGGAAGGCTGCAGTATTAAGAGCTTTATCAAGGAGTAACATTTAGGAATTGAAGATGATTCTTATTTCACCAAATTGGCACTCTTCAATCAGGTTGTTGAATACTAGTACTTGTCTTGTCTATAACCACTTCTGTTTTTTCTTCCGATGTGTTTGTGCATATTACAACCCTGGGAAAACAAATAAAACATGTTTTTAGTTCATGAAAGTCACGACTTAAGTAACATTCATAAATAAGTTTATCTGGAGACGAATTGGGATCTCATGTTTTGAAATCGTTTTAATAACAGAAGATTTCATTGGTTATACTAAGTTTATACACCTATTTCTGGTTTCTGGGTAAATGGTCAATGTAGTGTCGCAAATGGAGAGGTCATGGAATATGAAGCTTTAATTGCGCTAAATAGAAAAAGAAATTTCTGAGGAATTTATCAATGCGTCAAGTCGGTCTTCCCTTTACAATAAACCTTAAAAAAGTCGTACAATATTCTTTTGTCCTACTCGAAAAAAAAAATAATCAAGTAATAAATACTAAGGGTAATCGCACGGAGCAGATCATGTGTCCCTTCCGGAGCACCTGACGATACCTCAAGTTTTTGAAGGGGTTCACACTGCTAGTGCTCTAATTTTGTGACGTTTTTGTTCATTTTGTTTGTTTGTTGTTTTGTCGTTGTTATGCTGTTTTACTTCGTGTTGGATGTGAATTGACGCGATTTTGGAATTCTCCTTTCCTCATCTTTGCTTCGGTATTCGTTTGCCGATATATTTTATAGGAATTGAAGTTGCGTTATTTATTATATAATTGTCTGCATAAAAAACAGAAAAAAAATCCCTTTCATACGTGAAATGGTAATGCTTAAAATGAAACTTCTTCTTTATCACGAGTGAAATCCATTGATGACACTCGAGAGATAAATCATTCGATGGCCAGACTCCACTAAATAAAGGCGGCCATTATAACGTTTCATGAATTTTCTTAATAACATGAAGTGCACTTTGTGATGGCCAGACTCCATGAAATATAGGCGACATTTTAACGTTTTATGAATTTTCTTAATAACTTGAAGTTTGCCTTGTGCGGCAATATAATTTTCTCAAAGTGGATGGTTTATCAAGTAACATATCCAGCAATGACTAACAAGCAATTTCTATCGCCTCACGAACCTCGGGTACGGAAATTACAAATTTTGCCCATCAGATCTGCGGGCAGATATGTTCAATGCATATATGAGGCTTCTGTATTTTTCATATGCAATGAGGGTCACTGAATAAAAATGCCGGTCAATCAAGAAATATTCCATGACCACTTGAGAATTTTAGAGCTTTATTTGTTAATTTAAAACTCACATACTGTCAATATTGACAGTTACATGCATAGTGAAAGTAGCATGGCTTTGTATTTATAAGTATTACAGTAACTTTGGACTATGGCAACATTTGATTGGTCATTTGATTACTCAGGGAAAATAATCTGATCATACACCCTTCAACCCTCAACGGGTGTGGAAAACCATCGAGTTCGAGTTCGAGTTAGAGTTTAAGTTCGAGTTACAGTTCGAGTTATATTTAACTCGAATTGTTGATTTTCTAGTTCCATCTATCGAGTTACGTTTCGAGTTAGAGTTAAAATTCGAGTTAAAGTTCGAGTTAATATTATATTACGTGATATTATGATTAATTATGATAATTTTGCACTTCTAACATACAATCTAAAATGAAAAGATAGTTCAATCTAAATTTGATTAACAGAAGTCCATGCATACTTCCCAAGTTGTCTAAGTGATAACAAACACGAACATTTATACTTTGATGCTCTGGCATAAAAATTAGATTCACGGACTATAAAAATATACAGATTTTGATTTCAGTTCAAAGAGCATCGAGACTTTCGAATTAAAATAATGGTAAAGAGCTGACATCTCGAGATCCTGTTTCAATTAAAATCTATATCGATTCCCAAGAACACTGCGTTCTAAGCAACTTGAAGACTCAGATAACTTTGTGCAAGACACCCAAGTTTGTCCAATATAAAAAACTAGGGGCCAAGAGACTGAACCTGTATTGCTCACCTGGGTCATAGTTGACATCATGAGACAGTCCAAATAACCTAATAATAAAGGACCTCCTTTTCAAGTATGTGAATAGACCTTGATGTTATTTGCTGTAGATTTTAACTATATTACCTGATGGCAACGATTTTGGATATCATGAAGATTTATTTGTCACCTTTTTGAAGGGAGGCAACTAAGGTAACAAGTTTGGTTCCAATTGGCCTAGTTTCAAAGAAAAAATCCAACATGTTTATCCATAAGGTCAAATGTTAAACTAAGTTCCCAACTGTTGGCAATCTAGGAGGAGGTGCAGACTAGTCGGACATTTCTTAAAGGGAAATTAAAGACCAAGGAATATTGGGAACAAGTTCGATTCAACTGGTTTTGTTGTTTCAGAGGAGAAGATCTTTGAATGCTTTCCCACATGGCGTAATGTTAAACTATGTTCCCCAATGGTGGCCATATTTAATGTGATGCAAACTTGCCGGACACATTTTTCAAAGGGGCCAATTTAAGACTATTGAGACCAAGACTGTTTCCAATTGCCTAGTAGATTTTGAGCGTGAATCTACAAAATGTTTCCAAAAGGGTTAAATGTTAAACAAAGTTCCTCGCTGGCAGGCATCTTGAATGAGGTCAGACAACTTGACCATGTTCATTAAAATGTTGTCCTTGATATGTTGAACCCTAAACTGGACAACCAAAAATTAGGGAACGACTGAAGAACGTCGTTACAACTGCACTAAGTCTAACGCACATGATTCGGAGATCCTTGGTTACATTCAACAAAATTCAGTTTAAACTGTTCCAAATAACCGATACATCAAAACCAATCTGGTATAAACCCGATAGAACTTATATATGAAATATGGAAATGACATGTAAGGAAAAACATATTTTTTTTTATCAAATAAAAAAAATGATGAATTTTGTAATTACTACTATCCATGTTAATCTTTCCAAGGAGAACGGTAACGTTCATCGAACTTGTTTTTTCCATATTTCATGAAAAAGGTTCGACTCTCTCCGAGGAACTGATTTTTGTTTTGGCTGATTTTCAAAAATGCACATATATATGCATATAATCTTGGAAAGTGGTGAAAGCTGGTTCGAAGACTTTTTCATGCTGTTTCTTGCCGGGCTACGCATATCTATCACCAAAACTCATTTTTGGTTGTGAATTTTTTACCAAGCGAACTCAATTTTGGTGGTTGATGTAATAATTTTTAAAACAAAAATATAAAAATATTTTAAAATGTCAATAAGACGAGTACGGCCCTGCAGCGCCATACTTTTTGACTTCATTCGGCTGCACCTCGTGCTAAAATATGATATACTAAATGTTTCTATTTAAACTGAAAAAAAATGATTGATTGTATTATTTTCTTACTCATAAAGTTCTCTAACAAATTTCAAAGTGAATCATTTGGATTAACCTCAGACATATTCTCTGAAAAACGCCTTAAATTGCGCGTCCTATCCTTGTCAAAATTTGACAAACGTATTTTATTAAGTATCCCTCGATTTGTCCGTAACTCTACATTCAACTCGATAGTTGGCATTATAATCCATTTTTCGAGTCTCGTCGAGGGAACCCCGGGGTATAGAAATAAGAAATCTCCGGCTTGTGGGGTATGACCCCTCCTAAACGGGGCTGACCCCAAGGGAACCCCGGGAAAAAGGACCCATTCAGTGGTTGTGCGGGATGAATAAATACATAACTTATCTTTCGGATGGGATGTAAACTCAGGTCCACGTGTTGGAAGAAATGCCACACTTCCTGCACGTTAAAGAACCCTTGTAGCAAGCTCTTTTTGAGTGGTCCGTAGGTGATCGGCTACAAGGCTAAGTTGACTTGAATATTAACTCGAACTCAAACGATAACTCGAACTGTAACTCAAACTCGAACTTTAACTCGAACTGTAACTCGAACTTTAACTCGAACTTTAACTCAAATTCTTACTCGAACTCGAACTCGATGGTTATCCACACCCATTGTTGAAGTCCTCATGGTGATTTCAACATGAAGAATAACAATAAAAGCGTTGTTCCATTGTCTGTTTTACCGTGTATTTGTAGAGACTTTGTCTTATGAGCATTTACTCCATATCTTTTCATTGATTATTCAAAGGAAAGACTTACAGCATAAGTATAATGGCAAATAAGGGAAATCCAGCCATTATGAAAAATACTAATCCTTTGTAAATATAAACTGTATGGTCATATATGTTGTTAAATAAAGTGGATCCACCAAGTGTACAAATTGCCTCTATAAGGTAGATGTTTGAAAACAGCACACCTGCAAAAATGAAAAACCTTACAGAAGATGTATTCAAATTCTATATAAATATAATGTGCATCATGATATATATAATTTGCAATTATAGTCCTTTTGAGGTCAATACGATGTTGTATTATCAACCTGAGAAAAGTATATCAACTGACAGTGATTTGGACTAAGTACAAGTCGCACCGCTAATTATTGGACTGTTATGCATGAAATAATTAAACCTCTGTCTGTTCATTTAAATACAAATTTAAAATTCAGTATTTTGTTATTAATTTCCTTATTCTCCTTTGGCCCCTTATCCCCCGTCAAATTTTGTAAGTACGGGATAAAAAAACATCCCTGTACCACGTATCATAAATTACCTGCTTGTTAAGTTACTTAATATGCAATAAGTATTATACATTCTGTCGTTTTAGATATTTTTGTGCTACCTTATTTAATGATGGGGTCGTAAGATTATTTTAGAACGAGTGGAATGACTTGAAAAATATATAATTAATTAAGTCTGCCAAACGAAGTTTGGAAAGACTTATTGTGTCTCGCATTTCTTCCGCCTCTAAATTCTCGGCACCTGAATAGGTTTTCATGGGTTCCGGCTACAGAACTGCCTGTGGTGGATAGGGGAAATACCCTGTCTATGTGGGGTGCTCAGGTAATAATACGGAAAGCCTTACCGCGAACCACTGTAGCCAAACTGTGTGGAGAAACACCACGCTCCATGCGGTATAAAGATCTCTTCAGACGCACTGGGTGTCGTATAGAATGCTAATTTTCCTGCCCCTACCCATTTTTCCTCTTTTCCAGTGGCAATCAAAACTCGTTGCCCCGGTTGTCTCTTCCACTTTCATTTCTTTCTTCTTTAACTTTCATTTTTTAATTGATTAACTTGTTCTCGTCATGATGTATATGAATATTGCTCACTGGGCGTTAAACTCTTACTAATCAATTAATTCATTCGCCTCAAAATTTGTCCGGCCCTTTTCTCAGTGACTAATTATCCAATCATAACAAAACATCAAAGGAAGATAGATCAGGTCTTTCAATTTTCAAAATGGCACTGAAAATAAGGCGGGAAAACTGAAAGTGCTTAGAATTGGATGAAACTTAACAAAAAGGTTATCTAACATTCTGTAAATGGTTTCTGGTCTCCAAGTCGTAAAATGGCGACCAACTGAATGAAACTACAGTGAAAGTATGTATGGGATTTTTTATTTTGGAAGTTCGTTTGGAAGACTTTTGTATAAGCATCCAGATACAGTTATAAATTTTGGGTTAAAAAGTTAACCATTAAAACATTGAATTTTGTTTTATTGTACTTTTCGATAGAGAGGGGCAACACGGCACAATTAACTAAAAAGTGGAGCAACAGAACATCAAGTCCAGAAAAAAAATGTAGTTCAAAGGTGTTGTAGAAACATATTTTTGCCTTTTTTCGACCAAATTGGATTCTGGTTAAACCCCTCTAGAACTCCCTTTGATGCGTTAATGTAAGGGAACACAGAGTAGGTTACAATAAAAATCAAAGAGTATATATTTCCTATATCACCTGCCAATCAAACTAGAAACTTTCATCAGTGAGGGCATCCCTTTCCGGGACTTAGCGCTGCAATTAGGCCCATCTACCAAGAAAGTGTATGGCAAAAGCTTTACTCACTACCACATTGCTCCTTACTATAATTGAATTCTGTTAAAGGTGAGGCTTGTTTAGGGGGTCCCATTATCCCATATCCAAGTAATTTTGGACTAAAATATCCATTTGAAAATTGCAGATAAGCCAATATTTATTGCAATATCCCATTGTCAAAATATCTCTCATACCGGTCAGTTTTGTCTCAAATATTAAAAGTTAAAAAGTGGTAAATATCCCACATCCCAATAAAACCTAAGCAAAGGTGATGCAACAACTTTTGGGTCATCGGTATTGATTGAAAACATAATATTTCGGAGAAAAAAAAGATACAAAAGAATTTATTAAAAAAGAAATGGCAAAATCATCTCTAAGATTCAGATAGTCTCAAGCGTGAAAATGCCCCCTCCCCCTCGATTAACAGAAACTTATATCAGTTGTAATAATCAATTATAAATTTTCATGTAAGCGTTTATTACAATTTTTTTAACCGATGTTCTTGCGTGAAAAAAATGTTTATGTCAATGACTTTTTGACTGACTTTTTTTGACTATGATAATTATAGTTTTCATAACGAGAAAGAATTGTATATCGATGGATATCAACTAGAGTTATGTAATTTCATAATATAATAAACGAGCCTTTGGCGAATTTATTATATTTCAAATTACATAACGAGAGTTGATATCTATCGATATATAATTTTTTCGAGTTGTTAAAACTATTTCTCTTATGATGCTTTGAATATTTAGTGCCGAACTGCTGTTTATGTTTCAAAATAACAACACCGTTGCTAGGTAACGTTAATCACGGCCAACGAGATTTCACAGTGGTCCAAAAAACGCTCGACCAATGAAATTCCTGTAAAAGCGATTCAACAAGTTCATATCTAACTCCAGCTTCAAAGTCTCGTTATGTACCGCAAATAACTATTCGTGCAAGGAATAAATAATAAGCGTGCATCATAAGAGAAAGTATGTTTTCCTTTCTTTTAATTAATGTTTTCAAGTACCTTGATTTTCTTCATGGATACCACGGGACATAATTGCTTTTATCAGTGGTATTGGTAAAACCCGAATGATGCTAACCACAGTCGCTGAAAAAAAAAACACATATTGCATAATCATACCCTTAAGGGTTAAAGCAATACAAAAACAAACATATGCAATGATATATACAACATATAATATTACAATGCAGAACATTATTACGATAACTCTCTGACCGGTGTGGACCCTATATTAATTCCACAGATTGTTTTAAAAAGGTACAAACTACTGGTAAAAGGGTTGAATTAGGGTTTAAAATGAAGTTAATTTTTTCAAATGAGTTACAGTTTCTGAAATTTGGGAAATTTAAATGTATAATATTGAATGATTCCAGCCTTTTCTGTTCATTAACTTTACAGTTTAGTAAAAAATGGGATTCATCTTCAATCACTCTACAAGTATGACATAATCTCTGTTCATGGGGAATATTTTTTAACGACCAGTTTCAATTTGTAGACTATGGTCGCTTAAACGAAATTTTGCTAAAATTTGTATTTTTTTTAAAGACAGTTCTGATAAATATTTTTCAAAACCTATATCAAATTTAAGTTTACTAAATTTTATTTCATCAGTAAATGATGACATTTTTTCTTTAAAGGTATATCCTACTATTGTTTCTGCGCATTTTGTTTTTGAGCTTTACTGTTTTGAAATTCCTTTATGACGTCGCAAATTTCCCGGGAAATCGAGCTTTAAGGATTGTAATTCATTTATGACGTCGTGATTTTTTTGGGCAGTTGGAACGACGTATAAGGTTCAATTTATGTTCTAACAGTAAAGAATAAATGGAAACATTCAAATTATACCCTATGTAGACCACTTCATTAAATATTTTACCAGCAGTTTTTTTTGTTTTTTTTTTATTTAAAGGCAATGTCAATTTCAAAGAAAACATTTTCAATTGATCTTCAAACTTGTGTAAAAGATAAAGTCAAATTCCCTTTTAGATATTACACCTTTTGACTGTTTCCAAATCACAACGCCAGCATTATTTGAAAATAAGCAAAGGAAAAAAATAAAATTCATTTTGAAAAACGAAAAAAAACTTCTAACCGTGTTGATATTAAGTAAATATTTCCATTTATCTTATTTTGCCCTTTTGGGTTTTATACTTTTTATGTCAAGTAAACGCACGTTTTTCCCAATTTGTGCATGTATATGGCAATAAAGGGGACAAAAATAATTACTGGGCTACATTTTATTTCATATTCGCACAAAAATATAATGTAAATTGTGATTTTACACTGCGTTTCAAATTAGGAAAAATTGCTATCGGTATGACGAAAAACCCGCCATTGTATTCCCGCCATTTTCGGTCTTTACATGTTTTTTACAAATATCTTTTTCCCCGATTCGGTGACCCTATTATTTTATTTGCTTAATCCGTTGAGGAGGTTACACCCTGTCTTTTGTGAAAATACTACCAAATTATTATATTTCAATTTTTTGCGATCAGCGATTTTGTCGTATTGTGAGTACCTGACAAAAATGGCGGGAACTTAAAAATTGTGCCGTTTATACCAAAACTTGCGTATCTTTTATTTTTGTTGTAACATATTCTTTTTCTATACACCATGAAGCATAAAAAATAATTTTAGTTCAATCGAAATCTATAATATAGTAAAAATATAGGCAATATAGTATCTAATCAATTCCTTCAAAACAGGTAAATAAAGATGACGTCATATCTCTAAAACTAGGTCGGTAACCCCTCATTATTTTTAGCTTAATTTAAAGCTTTCATCATTAATATTGTACAAAGGGAATATCAAGAAGATATCATATTGGAGTTTGAATAGTAGGATATGTCTTTAAGCTTGTTTACATATTGTTCAGTAACATTTTTTTAAACTGTGTTTTTATGGAATATTTTATACTTTTAAATGTTTTGTTTATAAAGGAATAGATAATAATATCTAGATCAAATTCATTAAATATATTATTTATACAATAGAAAAAAGAAGGGAAACGGGGTTTGTGTCAAAGAGACAACGACCCAAAGGAGAGAAATAACAGCTCAAAGCCACCATAAGATCTTCAATGAACGGTGAGAAAACTCCACACCCAACGTACGGTAGGTCGGAGTCGGCCCCTGAATAAAGAGTAATCAAGTTCAGCGAAATAAACATCATCCTAGACTCCTATAGTCATAAAGTAATCTAACTAGAAAAAAGACAAGACGCACAAAGGCTTAATAAATTTCCTGACTTAGGACAGGCGCAAACCTGCTGCGGCGGGGTTAAACTAGTTTTATTGGGCTCAAACCTTCCCCCTAGCCAATGTGACAAATAAAAATACAATAGTAACAACAGTAAAATTCAGTTAGCAACAGGACTGATTCAATAGGGTCTGTAAGTCTCGTCATGTGACAACGAGAAATCACGATAAAATTACAATTTCAAAAAGTTTCCCGCCAAAATATGACGTTGCAGGATTATGACGTTAAATTTTTTTGCTTTGAACGTCATATGTTTTTGTTTATAACGCAACTTCCGGGTACAAGTTTTGGTCCCGGAAGTTCCAAAATGAAACGAGACTTACAGACCCTATTGTGAAAAATTAAACTGAAAGAACTAAATATACGGACATAAACATGAAATCACAAAAGACTACTAGCAATTAACTGACATGCCAGCTCCAGACCCAATACCAAATGACAAATAAAATTATGTACCCTCAGTATACAGTTTCCATCAAGATCACTTCCCGTGAGGAATTTAGCATAATGATTTCATGCATATACCAGAGTACATGAACAGAAAAGACACACAAAGGCTTAATAAATTTCCTGACTTAGGACAGGCACAAACCTGCTGCGGCGGGGTTAAACTAGTTTTATTGGGCCCAAACCTTCCCC
>MJUU01015048.1:0-17968 GCA_002080025.1 Modiolus philippinarum | reverse complement strand
GCATGAAGTGATAGATGATTTAAATGTTTTTTTCTATTTTAGTTCAGCGTCATTGGCTCTATTGTTTATATCATTGCATTTACTATGAAAGTGCTGCTGTTTGTTAAACATTTTATAACAGTGCTTCTTGATATGACCTGGTTCTTTACAGTATCAGCTTCTCAAGACATTTTATTTCGTTCATTTCAGCATTATTTTACTATTTACCTTGAATGCCCTAGTTAAATCATGAGGGGGGTGACACGGTTTTGGGAAACGGGGAAAAGGGGTAAAAAATTTAGGGAAATGGGAAAAAAGATGAAAAAAATTAGGGAAGTGGGAAATCACAAAAATGTGGGAAATGGGAAATTTAACTACCTTAAAAAATAAATAATGATTAAAAAATCAAAAGTGGTAGCTTTTTAAAGGTCTTTTATCACAAGATCAACTTCTTGGTTGTTCCTATGAGTTTTATAATTTGGGTTGTAAAATGTTCTAGTTTCTGTTAGGCTTTTCCAGACATCAGTTGGTAGACCGAGAGATTTAACTGAAGGAAATGAAATTATTCTCACAGAAAGAACTATGAAGAAATGCATAGAGAGTCGCTTGACAATTAGCAATGATGACAATGAAGGACAATGAACATGAGTTTATTTTCCCCATGGTAAACCTGATTGAATCAACGGTGGAAGACTTCCTTCATATTAAAGAGTCTATTTTGCTTGGTCACATTTTATTCACTATCATTGACTTGAGTGAGCAGTGAGGTGTTTTTTACATATATGTCCGCGCTATACCCATGATAAATGCCAGCAGTAAACATATATAGTTTAACATTGGATTCGATATGAAAACACATTAAAAGATCTTCCCAACAACTGCTTACCCAGTTGGAACTAAACTAGGCCACAATAGTCCTTTGATGATCCCCTGCAGAAGAGGGAACCAAAGTTGGACCCAACTGAAACACGTTAAAGGGTCTTGTCCTCTGAGAACACGCTAGGCAAAGTGTAACCATAGTTTAATTTAGATCCTTTAACAAAGACTGTCTGTGTTAGCCAGGGTCCAGATGAGCGTAATACATAGCTTAACACTAGACCCTTATGGAAAATCATAGTTTGATCATCTCCTCTGAAACCACAGAAGCAAATTCTACCAAATTTTTCAAGGAATAGTCTATGGAACGTCTTTTACAAAAAAGCCATTTCTCTGTGATCCATTAAAAAAATATGACTGCAAGCGAGGAACATAGTTTAAACTTACACCAAATGAAGGCATTTATCAGCTGCTATGAAACTTTTAGAGTAAATTTGACCAATACGTACTGGAATGATGTATGGATGGTTTCTTTACAATGATTGTTCATATGAGTCTTCCAGACAAAAAGACAAGACTGACAGTATGGAATATTATTTTCACATTTTAGCATATGAGAAAATTATATTTTGATTATTTCCTCTAAAAAAACTTACTGAAGCAAATTTAACCATAATTTACAAGAATAATTCTTGGCAATCCCTTGATAACAACTATCCCATAGTGGTCCAGAAGACTGTGATTTTGACCGTAAAACTTGTGCATTGGTGACTTCAAGTTATTGGTAACATATCCTTGTTTACGTAACCTATTTGTGAACGATCAGACTCTATCAAGGAAGTAACTGTATGGACCACATGCCTTTGAGTAGCGAATAAGTATGGAGAAATAAAATTCATATGTTGGTGCTGTTTGAATGTTGCTACACAGAAAGGGGAGGTTGACTATTGGAAAATTGAAGTAATCGCGTTTGTGATACAGCCTGTAGTTTTAAGTGTACATTTGTTGTCAATTTCCAGATGAAGGTCAAGGAATAAGGCCAATGTGGAAGTGTTGTGCCATCTTTAATTTTGAGCTCTTTTGGTTAGATAAGTTCAGTTAAATCACCAAGCTAGGGTTGTTTAGTGAAAAAGTATATATGCTCTTTATAACGGAGGCTAAAATACAATAATTGGGCTTATTTTTTACCTTTAGTTTGAAAAACCCCTTTGTTCAATGGAGAAACATAGCTGAAAGAGATGCAAAGTTTATGCCCATTGGAATTTCTTTAGTCTGTTATAAACAAGTCCTCCAAACTTACAAATATGTTGTGGATTACAAACTCTAACATTTAATTAGTTAGATATCTCTGTATATTTTTTTCTCAAATTCGTTGCCGTATTTTACAAAGTATGCTTGTTCTCTACCAATAACAATGTACTTATATCTCTGTTCATCGTTCTTAGATCTTCTTATGGGAAAAACATCTTTGAATTAAATTTCAGCCGTTCATGAGAAATGGTAGTATAATAAAGTGCAGAGAAGTCAAAAGTCTTAAAGCTGTTACAGTGTGAAAATGTCAGATCTAGAGATCAAGATGTCAAGTACATCTTTAGTTTTTCAACAATCACATTTCGTTAGTGCCGCTTCTTGAAAAGCAAGTATCCAAATATATCTGAAGGTCTTCTTTTACAGCTGTCAGGCTTAGAAATAGGTTATTTTGTAGAACATTTTTCAGATCTAGTGGTGTACAATTGTTAGCTCACCTGACCCAAAGGGTCAGGGTGAGCTATTGCCATCACTTGGCGTCCGTCGTCCGTCCGTCGTCCGTCCGTTCACTTTTTACATTTTCATCTTCTCCTCTGAAACCACTGAAGCAAATTCAACCAAACTTTACAGGAACCATGTATGGAAGGTCCTTTACAAAGATTGCTCATTTTGTTCTGATCCGATAAAAAAAATGGCCGCCAGCACGGAACTTAGGTTTAACATTGGACCCTATGGGAAAATTCACATTTTCTTCTTCTCCTCTGAAACCACTGAAGCAAATGCAACCAAACTTTACAGGAATGATGTACTAAAGGTCCTTAACAAAGATTGCTCATTTTGTTCTGATCTGATAAAAAACATGGCCGCCAGCACGGAAGATAGTTTAACATTGGCCCTGTGGGAAATTCACATTTTCATCTTCTCCTCTGAAACTACAGAAGCAAATTCAACCAAACTTTACAGGAATGATGTATAGAAGGTCCTTTACAAAGATTGCTCATTTCGTTTCCATCCAATAAAAAACATGGCTCCCAGCGCGGAACTAAGGTTTAACATTGGACCCTATGGGAAAATTTACATTTTCTTCTTCTCCTCTGAAACCGCTGAAGCAAATTCAACCAAACTTTACAGGAATGATGAACTGAAGGTCCTGAACAAAGATTGCTCATTTTGTTCTGATCCAATGAAAAACATGGCTGCCAGCACAGAACAAAGTTTATTTTGGTCCTATGGGAAATTCACATAAAAAACATGGCCACCATACAGAACATCGAAAAATCCTGCTGTTCAGCATTTTGTCAGGTGAGCGATACAGGCTCAGTGTCTGAGCCTCTAGTTTGTATAGGCATTACTTTAATTATTGTATACAGTACAAACAGTGGAGATTATTGTCTTCATCCTTGGCCGAAAACCCAAAGGAAAGCAAAACAATTTTTTGACTGTAATATTTCCTCCTTAGACAGCGTAGTACCTGTGTATGATGGATTAGTCTAAGAATTACCAATTCCAAGTTTTTTCGCTTAAATTATAGTTACATATAAAAATGATGTTATTATGGGGCCTTATCTGCAGGAACAACCGGATAGTCTTCATGAATGGAGGACAAATATCTCGCAACATCAGCATTTTTTGAAAATTTATATTAATTAAGTTCTCATCGACCCTGATCTGATTCATTCGTTTTGGGACTATAGACTTCACAACCTTCATCCAATCAAAAAGAGAATCAAGGTCTTCATCTTTTTCACTGTTCACGCTCAATCTATCTTCTGGCACAGTCCTCCGCAGCATCCATAAGATGTATAAGATTTTGTTCCCGGTTGGTGTATTGTGGTGCACGGAATTTAGGTTCTTTTGTAAGGATATTTCCTATGATGGAATAACTTTATCTTTATGGGTTAATGGAATTTTTTATGTTATTGGTGTTTCAAAATGTAAAACTTTGGGAAATGGGAATTGCCCAAAAATGTTGGATTTGGGAAAAAGGGGCCAAAAAATGTGGGAATTCGGAAAAGGGTCGAAAAAATCTGGAAATTGGGATGGCAGACCCCTCGTGTCACCCCCCTCAATCATGCACATTATGAAAATTTTTCTTGCAATGTTCTTGCCATATGATTTCCTTTATAAGAGTATCGAGTGACATATATTGCCTAATCATTACTTATAATTGAATGTTCTACTGTAAGTTTAACCAGTGGTTCATCACCCAGACCAGGAAATCCTTACAGTATATATTTCTCCACTCAACATACACATTTCTGAACACTTTCATGCTTGTTCGGAAAATTTTCCCTTGGTTTCGATCTACATATCTCAGCTGTTTCTAAGTCTCCAAAACGACGCTTTAGAGCATCTTAAAATAGGTCAATATCATGAATAATTTCTTGTTGGAAATATAGGATACCCGAGCGCTTTCCCTTATAGAAAAATTATGAGTTATGAAGTGACCAGTTAAAATAAATGAAGGGATATGAAGTAAATACACATAAAACAATGTTTCTACAAAACCATGGTAAAGCAAGCAATGGAACAATGTTTTTATTGCTGTTAGCCATCTTGAAGCCACTATTAGGCTTTCAACAATGAGCTTTGCTCACACCTCACAGTAAGTTAAAGACGACCCAAGCACCGGTTTGAGCGGAATTCATTGCTAGATGTCGAGCAACGCTACATTCATTTTTTGTCATGGATGTGGGACCGTCAACAAACATAAAATTAACTGGCATAGTATTCTTACAATCGCTGTCATCCGTTGCCTGACAAAAATACCAACAGAAGACAATCACAACATAAAAACAACCACAGGGCGCTCATCGGGTCAGTTGTAAAAACAAATTGGCATAGTAAAATCCTAAGATGTGGGCACAGTAAACAGGTGGTCAGAATAACAATTTGAAATATTTGAAAGTATGATAGTGTATTCATATGAGAAATTCTCTGAAGAACAAGTACACCATAAATGAAATGTATAGAAAGCATACATCTCTCACACGGGGAATCTTTTACGGACTCCACACTGCAGGGGAGACAAACTCCAGTCTTAAATAATAAATGAAGGGATATGGAGTAAATGCACACGACACAAAGTCTCTGTCAGTACCTGTTTGTAAACAAAGAGAACTGCATCCAAAATCCCTCAAATAAACTGGTACCATCACATTCTAACGGAGTACGTTACACCGTAATGCCTCTCTGCATGTAACTGCTGTTGTCAAAACATCATACATCAAACAAGAAAAATTTATGTCAAACACAGATTGTCCTTTAGCGTAGAGTCGTTTCTTTTTATTCACCAGTGCATTAAAGTGGGATAGAGTTTGTATCCATATTCAAAGGCCCTGGTAGAGCGTTCGTAAACATTCATTATAAAAACGTCATTTACAATGCATACATTCCAATATACATATATGAACAACACATCCACACAACTCAAAGTTCCATCATGACTTTAAGACAACAATTACACCACGTCATAAACAATAGCAAGAAATAATATTTATAGTGTTCAATTCAAAATTCTAATATGGCGTCCTTCCAACGCTTTTAGAACACTACAGGGTTCTAATAAGCATAGAGCCCTCGGTGACGTCACAATACGAATACCGGACGTCATAATCTCAACCGTAAATAGTTCAAACGGGAATAACACATTTTTATTAATTTTATCCGTAAATAATGCTTAATGTTGAACAAACGATGGATAAAAGTCATTTTTTACAACTTTTATATGCTTGATATGTTGTTTCAGGGTCTATTTTGCTTAATTTTTTACGACCAAAATGGCATTTGAAAACACCCTCCTAGTACCGCTTCAAATTTTCAGAACATTTCTAAACCATATTAGAATCGAAATAGATTATTGCAATTGGGCTCTATGCTAATTAGAACATGGTAAGACCTTATATTTGTCCTCATTTTATACCTCGCTATCGCTCGGTATAAAATATCGACAAATATAAGGTCTTACCATGTTCTAATTAGCATAGAGCCCGCTTACAATAATCTATTTCTTAAATATTATCAGAAACGACGAAACTGGCGGAAAGGATTCGGCAACAGGAAAAAAAAAAATAGAAAAAGGGTAGGAGCATAAAGATAAAGTAAGTGAGAACCGAAATTTGTCCTTCTTTACCACCACTAATGAGTCTGCTCTTGTGTTTGGAAATACAAAAGGGTGTGTGTGTTGTGGCGTTCTTCCGATAATTTTGTCTACAATGGTTTGCTGTCAGGCTTTCCGTATCATGACCCAGCAACTGTGCATAGACAGTCTGATATTTGAGAGTTGAGAAATTTGTGCAAATGAGGTCTGGGAGGGCAGTATTTTAAGTGCAAATATGCAAAAGTTCAAAAACAGCAAAAATCTTGTTTTAATTATTTATGCTCGTTTAGTGACGAGCTCACCTGGCCTAAAAGGCCATTTGAGCTATTGCCATCACTTGGCGTCCGTCGTAAACTTTTTCAAAAATCTTCTCCTCTGAAACCGCTACGCCAATTTGAACCAAACTTGACCTGAATCATCACCAGGGTATCTAGATTCAAAATTGTGTTCGATTAGTCCGAGGACCAAACAACATGGCTGCCGTTACTAAAAATAGCACATAGGGGTAAATTGCTGTTTTTGACAAATAACTCAAAAACCATTACAGATATCAAAAATCTGACACGTTGTAAAAGTGATCAGCATGACAAGATCTACCTGCCCTGCAATTTTTAAGAAAAATAAAGTCTTAGAGTAATATTGCCCTTTTTCCGTGAAAATTTCAAAATTTTGATATTCTTTATTTTTTATCGCAAAAACTATAACAGATAGAGGTCAACTTTAAATTGCAAAAATGTTCAGAATATCATTTTCTACCCACCTTGAAATTTTGAAGATATCTCACTACCCATATAGGAGTTTTTGCACTTTATTGGTCAAATTTAAGAAATTTGATACTATTTGTCATCAATTTCAAAAATCTTCTCCTCAGAAGCCACTGGGCCAATTGTTACCAAACTTGACCTGAATCATCACCAGGGTAAACAGTTTCAAAATTGTATTCGATTAGTCCGAAAACCAAACAACATGGCTGCTGTTACTAAAATTAGAACAAAGGGGTAAATTGGATTTTTTGCAAATAACTCGAAAACCGTTACAGATATCAAAACTCTGATAGGGAGTGAAAATAATCAGCATGTTAAGATCTACCCGCCCTGCAATTTTAAAGAAAATCCAAAATCTAGTGTTGGAGTTTTTGCCCTTTTCCCGTAAAATTTTCTAAATTTAAATATATATATTTTTTTTTATTTTAAAAAGTGTAACAGATAGAGGTCAAGAGTAAATTGCAAAAATGTTCAGCATATCAAAATCTACACACCCTAAAATTTTGAAGAAAATCCAAAAATCTTTGTAGGAGTTGTTGCCCTTTTTCATGGAATTTTCAAATTTTCATATTTTGTCGTCTTTTATGTCCTTAACTAGAGAAGATGAAAGTTTAGTGTAAATTGATTAAAATGTTTGCCATGCTATGGCAACGTGTAAACTCGTGTATAAAATTGTTCATTGACAACCATTTTCAAAATGGCCGCCAAAAAAAGGCGGGAAAATTCAACATTGTCTGATTTCAATGAAATTTGGTTTCCAGGTGGATATTGATGTTGCGACTTCAAAACGGATGCCGAAAATTGTTTGTTGACCGCCATTTTCAAAATGGCCGCCAAAAAGGCGGGAAAATTTAACATTGTCCAATTTCAATGGAATTTGGTTTCCAAATGGGTATTGATGTCGCAAATTAAAACCAATGTTAAAAATTGTTCGTTCATCGCCATTTCAAAATGGCCACCAAAAAAGGCGGGAAATTCAATATTGTCCAATTTCAATGAAATTTGGTTTCCAAGTGGATATTGATGTTGTGAATTCAAAACTTATGTTAAGAATTGTTCGCTGACCACTATTTTAAAATGGCTGCCAAAAAGGCGGGAAAATTCAACATTGTCTGATTTCAATGAAATTTGGTGTCCAAGTGGATATTGATGTTGTGACTTCAAAAGGCGTGTGGAAAATTGTTTGTTGACCGCCATTTTCAAAATGGCCACCAAAAAGGCGGGAAAATTCAACATTTTCCTACTTCAGAAAAATTTAGTTTCCAAATTAATATTGATGTGGTACTGACTTAAAAATATGGTTTTAAAAATTGATGTTGACCACCATTTACAAAATTATATCTCAACTTCAAAACTGTGTTGAAAGTGGCCATAAGCAAGTACATTTTTGTCAAAAATGGGCAATAAAAAATATAGTAAAACAAGATCAGACTTTAAATACAGTTTGAGCTAACAAAGTTTGAGAGACTTAACTTCAAATGTATAACTTAAAATGTTAGCTTCATTGTGGCAACTGAAAGCCAGGTGAGCGATACAGGCTCTTGGGAGCCTCTAGTTTAGAATCCTTTGCTATGGGTCATCTTGAGCTGCTATGAGGTATGAGCAAAGCTCATTATTAAAGGCATCATGGCGACTTCAAGACGAAGAACAACAATAAAGCGTTGTTCCTTTGCTTGTTTTTAACATGTATTTGAAGAGACTTTGTCTCACGTTCATTTACTCAATATCCTGTCATTCACCATTTAATTTCAGGTAAATTTCGCATGGTCATTTTGTCAGAGATCTTTTCTTCATTCAGAGTCACATTAAACCATTCTAGGTGACATTATCAGTAATCTCTGATTTAACAAAATGTATATTCACTCTACAGATAATTTTGGATAAAAGGTTATTGTGAGACAATACCAAGCAGAGGCTCCCAGGAGCCTGTATCGCTCACCTGGCTTTCGGTTGCCACAATCAAACTAACATTGTAAGTTATACAGTTGAACTTCAGTCCCTCAAACTTTAGTAGTTCGAACACCATCAATATCTTGAACTGAATTTTAAGTCTGGCCATGTTTTACTAATTTCTTTGTTGGGCTTTTTTGACAAAAACGTTCTTGCTAAGGACCCCTTTCGACACCAGTTTTGAAGTTGAGACATCATTTTGTAAATGACGGTCAACGACAATTTTCAACACCATACGTTTAAGCTACGAAATCAATATCTATTTGGAAACCAAATTTCATTGAAATTAGAATATGTTGAATTTTCCCGCCTTTTCTTGTGGCCATTTTGAAAATGACGGTCAACAAAAAATTTTCAAGTCGGGGTTTGAAGTCCCAACATCAATATCTATTTGGAAACCAAATTTCATTGAAATCTGACAATGTTGAATTTCCCCGCCTTTTTTGGCGTCCATTTTGAAAATGGCAGACAACGAACAATTTTCAACACTTGTTTTGAAGTCGCAACATCAATATCTATTTTGAAACGAATTTTTTTTTTTAAATCGGACAATGTTGAATTTTCCCGCCTTTTATGGCGGCCATTTTGAAAATGGCGGTCAACAAACAATTTTCAACACCGGTTTTGAAGTCACAACATCATTATCTATTTGGAAACCAACTTTCATTGAAATCGGGCAATGCTGAATTTTCCCGCCTTTTTTGGCGGCCATTTTGAAAATGGCGGTCATCAAACAATTTTTAACACCAGTTTTGAGGTCCACACAGCATGGCAAACATTTAATCAATTTACACTTAACCTTCTTCTTCTATAGTTTTCAAAATATAAGACGAAAAATATGAAAAATTTTGAAAATTCTGTGAAAAAAGGGCAATAACTCCTACAAGGGATTTTGGATTTTCCTCAAAATTTTAGGGTGGGTAGATCTTGATATGCTGAACCTTTTTGCAATTTACACTTGACCTCTATCTGTTACACTTTTTGAAATAAAAAAATTAAAAATGCACAAATTTTGAAAATTTTACGGAAAAGGGGCAATAACTCCAAGACGGGTTTTCGGATTTTCTTAAAATTGCAGGACAGGTAGATCTTGCTATGCTGATCACTTTTATCCCCATGTCAGATTTTTGATATCTGTAACGGTTTTTGAGTTATTTGCAAAAACAGCAATTTACCCCTATGTTCTATTTTTAGTAACAGCAGCCATGTTGTTTGGTCTTCGGACTAATCGAACACAATTTTCAAACTGCATACCCTGATAATGCTTCAGGCCAAGTTTCGTTACAATTGGCTCAGCAAATTCAGAGGAGAAGATTTTTGAAATTGTTGACGGACGACGGACGCAAAGTGATGGCAAAAGCTCACATTGCCTTTTAGGCCAGGTGAGCTAATAAAACATTGCCTACAAAGATCATGAAAGTCTCAAAAATAAAATAATTACAGATGTTTATCTGCTTCGTAATTTTTTTACCAGGTTTAAAGAAAATACATCGGACAAATGAGCGTTCCATTTTAGCAAGAATTAACCCCATGATTAAGTCCAAGATCGAATACTTCTAGCAGACGACATATTTCTAAAAATAACAACTGACTGCAATTCATTCGCAAATATATGTTCTGTCTTTATTAGAAGACATAATATAGACTTTAATATTAAATTTGAAAGGTTTGCTAATAGCATTTGTGCGGAGGATTTCATTATTTTGTTTACATATATAGTATCTAGAGCTTTTCAAGGGCAAACAATGCAAATTTGTTTTGTCTTCATGGATAAGAAATGGATTTTCGGAAACCAAAGTTTGACAAAATTATGAGTAGCACTTCAAGTCGCTCACTTCAAGTCGTGGAGTTAAACGCTGAACTTTTCACTTTCAGACAAAATGCACACTTGGAAATTCCAATAACTTTAACCATTCCATTGTATACTGCTCTTACTTCAGTCAGCGGTTGTGTGAACAGGCGTCTACTATCTTGTAAACCATCACCAACGACCACCAATTATAATTGGGAAAATTACTTTTGCATTATTATTTGAACCATCAACGGAAACCCCACTAACGTGACAAACGACCGGCATGGGACTTGCGAAAACTTCAGCCGACACTGCGACTTCTGACTGCTACGATTACTCTTTTTAGATATACGGAGAGTGATTGAATTATTCGAGTTCATTTATGTATTGACCGATTTCGTCCTATACCCTCTAGGGAGAATTGACAATTTTTGTCTCTGTTGCGTTTTGATATGAGAAATGGATTAAGCGGAACTATTTGATACAGTTTCGAACCACATGATTACAGCAGCAGTAAACAATAGTCAAATTATCGGCGAATAGGAAAAGATAATATTGTGGTGACGCTTGAACAAAAAGTGAAAGTTATCGACTTCCATTAAATGGATAAAAGTCACAAACAAATTGCGGAACTCTTAAATGTTTGGAAAACATATAAAAAAAAGAAATTTTGAAACAATTGGAGAGCGGGCTGATGCTATCTGGAAAATAGCAAAGACTAAACGATCTCTTCCATTGTTGTTTTGAAGGTATATTATGTAACAAACCCCCAATGTCACCTAACCCGTAGCAGTTGAGTTTTGATGAACCAGCATTTATTACTAATTTCTTTCATAGACATTTGCTGATTTAATCAATTCAACTCAACAGGGTACCTTTTTCTGATCTAATAATATTGCCTAAAAATGTCCTCGTCTTGATATAGCTGAAATATTGCTGAGTAGACGTTAAACAATATTCAATCAATCAATCAATAAAAATGTCAATAGACGAATTTGAATTTCAATTTTTATTGGCTTTGCACCCAGAATTATGTCATACATTTGGCTGTTCTTTGTGGAAGACTTCTGAGCATGTTGAAATGACTCCCAAACAGCAATATGTTTTTTTTGTAAAATGAATGTTTCCAGACCACAAGTATAAGCTTTAAAAAAACAGCTTGCGGCTTTTCAGCTTTTAATTATTTTACTATAATAAAATCATTGTCTATATATACACTATTTACAATTGAGAACAGAGACTAGTGCAGAAAAAACTTCGAAATGTAAACATTTGCATGGGTGAAAACTACTTGCAAACTATACACATACAGACCTTATATATTTGTTAACATAACCAAGTTAAAATGCGATGAATTACTACGATGTAAAAATGGCTTTTCTTACAACGAAGAACATGGAGATATGACATAAATGATGTAAAAAAATTTCCATTGGTTAATTAAATTATTTTCAAATTTAAACTTTCAAATTAATAGTCAATCTTTGTATATTCCCTCAAAAATACGAAATATTTAAATTAAACATTATTCAATTCAATGTTATGAACATGAAAATATTTAAAGTCCATACTATTTCAGAAATTATGTGAAATGTCAAAAAACAATAATTAAAGAACAGATAAGCACGTCTCACCAAGGCCAGGTTCACCGTCACAACTGCACTGAATCTCTTTTTTTTTTATTAGATACTGCATGTTAGTAAATTGTTAGGATTGAAGATTTAAAACTTCAAAGGACTGAAGATTTAAAATATCATAGGACTGAAGATTTAAAACATCATAGGACTGAAGATTTAAAACATCATAGGACTGAAGATACATTAGGAGAACTTTATCTTTCTTCAAGAAACATGAATAAATTGCCATATTTGCAATTAGTTACCATGTCGGAATCGCGGATCGGTTTTTGGTATTTGTTGTGAATCGTGTATGGTTGGACGTTTTTCGGCATGACGATTACAAACGCATACACGAACGTCATACCAACACAGCACCATTTACGAATTAACCCGAAACTCGGGAGAAGCGGCAATAAAGCAATCTTGGAATGACATAAAATAAATATATTCTGAACAAAGTAGTGGGGTTAAGGCCATTTGAGCCATAATGACCAGCAGGTGTAGGGCTATAGAATGTTCTTCTTCACAGGATATACACTCGTCTACGTTCACTTGAACATCATCAGAGGACGATCTAACAAGACCTACTTGAGTTGTAGTACTTAGTATTGGAACAAGACAATTATACGTCCCCTAGTAACCAGTCTGTTAGAACTTCTCTGTAGTTATTCGGAATAAAATTGCGATAGGGAAAATTCACACCTTTACAATATTCTTAAATACAAAAGAGTAGACAATAAAAATATGTGTTGCGAGAGAGCTGAATGAAATATAGAACAGCTGTCGTACATAGAAACAACAAATACAAATATGAATTATTAATAAAAAGTCTAAAACATCATTAAGAGGTATTTGTATACCTCCTGTAAGTTCTATTTGCGCATAGTTTTTAAAAGAAATAGCTTTGACTATGTGCAATGACAAACACTGCTGTTGTGAAAAACTCTTGATTTCCTCGTCAATTATCATCAATCATAATGTGCGAGATTTTTGTCTGATCGTCAATATCACCTGTGCACCGGAGCCCCTCAAAATCGATCCAGATGGCGGGTGATGTATAGAGACGGTTACTATCCCCCAAAAAAGATGTGCCGTGTTATATCCGCAAATGCTACGGTAACTACTTGTAAGATGGACTGGAATAAGGGAAGACATGATCGTATGTTTTCTTTTATAAAAGGTTATTAACAAACTTTAGATCGTTAGTTTAACAAAATACAAAAATACCGAAGTTTGCATAAAAAACAGTAAATTTCGTTATGCTGAACACGTGTTTCAAGGAGTAACCTGTCATTAACAGCATTCATATCAAATAATATGGAAAGCCATAATCCAAAAGTTGTCCAAAAGAAGTACTCATTTAAAAAAAATATCGAAATAGGAAGCCAAACAAGTTAGACAATCTGTGCTAGATCTAAATTAATGGAATTTCCTGTGATGTAAAGTAGGAGAATTGTCCAACAGTCGCTAAGAGGATGCTTACATTTTCTACTGAGTGAAACCGTAGCATTAGTGGATATTAACACAGGACGCATCTTTTTGTGGATAGTAACCGTCTAGATACATCGCCTGACGCCTCCCAGACTAAAATGAATGACTCCTTTAGTCGAAACACCACAATAGAAACCATTTTAAAGTTCTGATTGATTGAATATTGTTTTACGTCTAATGAGCAATATTTCAGCTATATCAAGACGAGAACAAGTTTAATAAATAATCACTTTGGGCCGGTGTATGGAAAGGGTCATGGGATGGGAAATTCTGACTGCCACTGGAAAAGTACGTTGGAATCGAAAGGGGGTGAGAATTTAGCCCTGTAGCCGATCACCTACGGACCACTCAAAAAGAGCTTGCTACAAGGGTTCTTTAACGTGCAGGAAGCGTGGCATTTCTTCCATTACGTGGACCTGAGTTTAAATCCCATCCGAAAGATGGGTTGTGTATTTATTAATCCCGCACAACCAAACTAAAACTAGAAACTAAAATGTTATAAGAAGACAAGAACAAGCCAATGACTAACATAATCCTGATTTGGGATAGGCGCAAAAATTGCGGTGGAGTAAATCTTGTTTTCTTGGATCCACCCCCCCCCCCTATGTTTAGTGAATGGTTAAAAAAATACACAAAAAGACTCACAGTAAAAATCAAGAAAAAAGTCTAACTTATCAAGACGAGTATACGCGATAATCAGGTCATAATGTGGATATCCTGTCCTCGTTCTGTGTTGGATTGGGTTTCCCTGAATCAGTCGAATGTTAACTGGTCTCTCCCTTTGATCGATTCGGACTTTTGTTGTCACTTTTATTCATTGTAAACAAACTGGGTAGAAACCCGCGTCACTTAAAGTATAACCATCATTTTATATTTCTCGTCGAAGAGTCGAACAGAAGTCAAAATTTCATGTCCCTTCCCTACCCATTAATCTCCTTTTCCAGTGTCAATCAAAACTCGTTTGATCCATCCATTCTTATTTTATCCTTTCTTTAACTTTATTGTTAATTTTTTTTTTCATTTAATTTTTTATTGATTAATCTGTTTTTTTTTTGTTTTTTTTGTCACGATATACCTGAAGTACTGCTCACTTGACGTAAAACGCTTACTAATCAGATAATTCAATCACGTGTGACTTTTTGCTTTAGACTAAAGTTTTCGTATGGGACTGTTTATTATATTGCGTGACAGATTTTAATAAATCATTAAGACATTGTGTCTGTGACATAACAAAAACTAACTCTGATTCGTATTTGAAGTTGGTAGATCCTTCGGATTGCAAGACGGCGCTGTATGTGGTTTTTGCTACAAGAGTGCCCGATTGGTATTATTTTGGGTTTGATGTGATCCAAATATTAAACTGCTTCAAAGTTTTATTAGTGTTGCAAATCATATTATGAAAGCAATATAAAACTTCACCACTTGATTTCCTTGCTATAAACACAATTCCATGGCCGGATAATTTATTTTACTGTGAGGTAATACTTCTGAAGTGGTCAGTATTGTACAGCTTAAAAACCATCGACACATCTTCATTATTGGAAATTTGAAGCTTGATGCAAAATTGTTTCGAATGTGTAGTGGATTGATTGGAATTGCATCATATGAGTCACTGAAACTGAGTTTCCTTCAAAAATTGAGCATTACTTAAAATCTTAGATTCAAATATAATTTGGGCAGTGCTGACAGGTGCTCAATAAAATTAATCGAATGAGCAATCACAAATCTATTCCAAGTTGGGTTTGGGCAGTAGATATTGACGACAAAGGCTCCTCGAATGTGTTTGAGTTTGTCTGGTCATCTTCATTTAATTCCATTTCTTTTTATAAACTTGAACTCTCATTTCAATATACTTCACAAGTTCTATTTGATATGCCAGATCCGGAGGTTTAATGAATAATTAAGGTGCCAGATATAAGAACAGAACTCATTTAGCAACTTTTCAAGATTTAATGTAAACTTGAACCATCAAGTACTTGTCCAATTGATTACTTTAGTATACCTTTTTAATTTCAGTCAAATATTGCATAGACGTCTTTTTATCAGGAGATGTGAGGCTTTTGTGCTGCCGTTTGACAAGAAACTTTTAAAAATGACACTGTCGATCTTTTCTTATTTTACAAAATATATGGACTATAGGTTATTTGGAGACAAAACCATTTAAAATTTGTCTACAAATTTCATGTGTTTGATTTAAGACAGTACTTAGGTGCTGACCCGAAAGCCTATTTTATTAGGAAACTTTCTGTTGAAAACTAAGGAGAATCTCCCTTATGCAAAGCTCGGTCCTTTGCTGATTTTGGCTTTCGATTTTGATAATATTGATTCTCTCTCAGTTTTTAAACATCTTTGAATTATGTTTTGATCTTATCTGCACTGAAGAGACATAAGTTGTCGAAATGGTGATATGCAGAAACCAAATTTACAACAAGGTCTGTATATTTAGTATTTCTTCTCACAGAAAACAGTACAGTAAGATATTTCCCTAAAACAAGAGTCAAATATGTCGGTGAAATTGGTGCTAAAAATCTTTTCAAATAATCAGATTTTGGGAAAAATAAAGATAACGTTCAAATTCTGTAATAATTTTACTGTAAGCAATAATTAAATTTGAGAATTGTTATAGGTAATCAAATATTGTAAACATTTTATAATACATTGTATTGATTGTGTTTATTTTGAAAGGCCTTAATATTATGTAATTTGTTTGGCCTACTTATGTAACTTGTTTACAATAAACATTGGTCAAGGTTATTACACCATAGAACATTTAGATTTTTCTAGAACATTGACTTAATATTTAACAGATAAAATTTTCTAGAGGTTTTCCTTACATAATCATTTTAGTCATGTGATTATTAGTTGATTAGAATGTTCTAGTTATATCTTGTGAAGATTTTTCTGGAAAGAATAAATGTATTTATAACTTAATACCGAAGTTACTGTGAATTTATTTTCTGCATATGCGCATTTCGACAACTTATGTCTCTTCAGTGCAGATAAAATCTAAACGTTTGGAAGACCATAAAATCAAATATGTTAAAAAACTGATAGAGAACAAATACTCAAAATGACCTAAATGTAAAGCCAGAATAAGCTAAGGACAGAGCTTTGGGTGAGGGAGATACTCCTTAGTTTTCAACAAAATTTACAAAAATTTAGATAATGCAATGTTCGAAATAAAATCGGCTTTCGGGTCAGCACCGAAGTACTGACTACTGGGCTGGTGAATACCCTCGGGGACTAACAGTCCACCAGCAGAGGCATCGACCCAGTGGTAACAAATAACTTAATACCGAAGTTACTGTGAATTTATTTATACAAGGTAGCAGAAAAGGGTTGAGTCAGTCAGTTTAATAAGATTATACAGGATTAATTAGTTTATATAGGATTATCACGCACATCTTTCGTATTGGAAATCGACATCAATTATTGTGAATATACTATCAACTATTTAGTGAGGATTACATAAGGAATATTCATTTGGACATTTATTGGTGGACTTCAGTGAACTATAATTTTGGATATTTACTTGGACTTCATAATTGTCAGATAAGTCATATTGTATACTTAATTTGCAAAATTATTATTTTTCGTCCAATTAAAAAGTTAATTTGAGCCAGTTTTGTTTTATCATTGCTGACTTCAATTTAGAATAATTTATTCTACCACATAACAGAAATTGGGGCTGGTCCGGGATCTAGGAAATTGTTTTAAAAAGATAAATTATTATATTTTTGTGAAATAGAAAATTTTTCAAAGTCAGCAATAAATTTTGTTCAAGATGTCTTTTGATCCAGAACAATTCATGTCTACGTGTCAGGTGGAGAATTTCGAGAAGCTAAAAAATGAAGAGTTGATTAAATTAGGAAAACATTTAAAATTAAACGTCAAATCAGGAATGAGAAAGTTTGAAATACAAAATGTGATTGCAAATTATATGGTTAAAGAAGACATTTTTGATGAATCTGTTTTGGAAACTTTTGAAAATCCGGCACCTGAATTAGAAATCACAAAATAAGAAATTCAAAAGGAACTAAAAATTAGAACGAGAAAGAGAAGAAAGAAAATTGAAATAAGAATTTGAACATCAATTGGAAATGAAAAAATTGTAATTAGCTGAAAAAAAATCAACACCTTTCTCAGAATTCTCAGACATTTGATGTTGCTAAAAACATCAGGTTGGTCCCCCCTTTTCAAGAAAAGGATG
>MJUU01015043.1:18344-44202 GCA_002080025.1 Modiolus philippinarum | reverse complement strand
TTTTAAAAAGATGTTACCCCGAAGAAGAAATCAATCAATTAATTGCAAAAACTATAAATAAGAAAAGGAAGGACACTTTACGATTCAAAATGAAAGATCAACGAAAAATGCAACCTTTGGTATTGGCTACTTAATATAACACGCTGTTTAAACAATTAAACAGAGCAATTAGAAAACCCTGGCACATAATTGAAGAGGATGAAATGACCAAAAAGCTATTCCCAAGACCACCAATTATTGCTTATCGGAAACATAAAAGTCTTAAAGAATACCTTACGTCATCAAAAACCAATTGAAAATGCAATATATACATAAAAACAAAATTAGACACATAAAAAGGAGCACCGAGTGTCGTACCCAAATACTACATTGATTTGAAACCAACTTTAATAACGGGCTACAGGGTACCTGGTGAGGATTAACGGCCTTGGTCTTATTTACTGACTTAAATGATATCCGAAACACTTGGTGACAAGAATTATAGTATATATAATATATGAATAAAAACACGGATAGTATATATGATAAATACACCATTGGGATATACTTTTTCCTTTTTTGTAAAGTATATATGAATAGTTGCACATGCATTTGATAAAATGAAATAGACAACATGAATAATTTTACCTATGTTCAAGAGTTTGCTCTTGACAAATATTTTATTGGTAAAAGAAATGATATATGAACCTTATTTATTACCAGAATCTTTATAGGAAAGAAAAACTCAAAGAAACCATATGGTAATAACTACTATGCTATTACAATAAGCACAATATACTTGAAATATTCTGCTTTTAACATAAATGTTACTTCCCGCAGCTCTATTTTATGGATACAGGTTTAACTTCTGATCATGCTTGGATAGGTTCTTGACACGTATTTTATTTATAAAGCTTAAATTTGCAGTTGCCATATTGATTCAGGGTTCAATAACTGGGGCATAGATGGTTGCCTTTCGAAGACAGCTCTAGTTTCGGTTTAGAAACAATATCTTAACAAACATAGGGCAAATCTAATTGATCAATGACTCTAATGATTTTTTGGTATATGCATCAAAGGTCAAGGTCACAAATTCTAAAAAATAGAACTCAAATTTGATATTTGTTTAGTTTACGCACAATACATCCTGAAATGTCACAGAGAATTATTAGATTGGTTGAAAAAAGAGTTATTATCTTTATATACAACTATTTGCGTATCAGATGATGTACTTATGAAACTAACAAATATTCACAACTTGTTTCTGATTTTTTTTTCTCATGCTGCAGTGACTCATCTAGTTAACTTAATGGCTTCTATAAGGGATATATGCACTCTGCTTTCAGATTTTTTATATTGAAGAAAGATTTAATCTCAGAAGGGACAACACTTGAAAACAGCCCGGGGTAACAGAAAACCAGCTGAATGAAAATGAGGTGTGTATTTATATGACTTGTTTCCCTTAGTCAAATAGCATGGATTGTATCTGTATCAGCTTTCATTAAAGTATATTCATCTGAAAGGAAATTGGCTTTGACAAAGGTTAAGACTTGACATATTGACAATTGAAAAGTTGATTATCAACAAGTTTGCAGGTTGATAATAAGCATGTGCATTATTTGAATGCTTGCGGGCATCAACAATATATTTGACAGTCAAATACAATTTACAGGTGCCGAATAGCAGAGTCTGTAACTGGAAGATTTCTGACTGTCAAATCAAGATTGAATACAGATATAATGTACTGTTATTGCGGTTCTATTGCAATCAGACAATTTCGTGTATTATTTGTATTTCAAGTATTTAAAGGTGGAGAAGGAACCAGACTAGAAGGAAATTTATTTTGTCCTAGGCATGGTTAAGTGTAATTTACAGACAGTGTTGACCAAGCTAATAATCTGTCACATGAATGTTGCATTAGAATTATTCATTTTTAAGCTAAATGTTGCAATTTATGTCTGTAAAACTGACAAAAACCGCGATAGACAGTTTACGAAAATATGACAAATGGCGTGTCTGAAGACTTCAACTTACTGAATAAGGCAAACTATTCATCAGCTTTATAGTACCAGTTCACCCTTTATTCCTCTATACTAATTGTTCATACAAATATATTTTGAATTTCAATTTATTCTTATTGTGGTAATTATTATGATGTTCAGAACTTTTGTTTAATCACAGATTTTGGATAGTCATAAAAAAAACTGAAAATACTGAAACAACATGTAGTACACAGCCTGAAACAGACATATATATTGCAGTAGGTATATATATTTTTCGGCACACTAAAAACAAATGACCATGACTGTGTTGTATGGTTACCTTTCTGTTCAGTTTTCCACGTTGGAATTTGAATCGACGTTTTCGATTGTTCCCGAGCGACAATAATTCAGTTATCATTGCACTGCGCTGATATGAACATGCTACCGTCAATCTCTACGGAACATTTGCAACAGTGCACTTATAGTTTGTCTTGTTACGTAATGTGACAAAAATAATCCCTAAAAGAAAATGCCATATTTATCCAAAAATAGTATTTAACAAAAAAAAATATTTCAGTGAATAAGAAACATCGTTATTACAAAAACCGTTACGAATGTGACAACCGTTTTTGTAATAATTACCATTTTTGCAATAATTGTTTTTTTCGTATCAATCGTATTTGTAATAATTTTTTTTATGCATCGAATACTTGTTCCCTTGCTTTAGTTGTATACTTCTATTGATGAATAATATAAAAATAGTGTCCCTGGTATTGGAAATGAAATTATTATCAAAAGCGTTATTACAAAAAACGTTGAATGCGTCTCAACCGTTTTTGTAATAAACAACCGTTTTTGTAATAAATCTTTTTCCAATGGAATTTTCATTATTAAATGCTTCAATTGTCTTATTTTATTGATGAAAAATGTAAAGTTAGCAGAACAAAGTATGAACACGATATTATAATTCAAGTTATTACAAAAAAACGTTATTACCCAAACCGTTACGAATGTGACAACCGTTTTTGTTATACTCATCCATATTTGCAATATTTTTTTGTATGAAACCGTTTTTGTAATATTTTTTCCCTTATCAAACACATGTTTCCCTGCTTTAGTTGTATACATTTATTGATGAATAATGTAAACCTATCAGAAAAAAACTGAGCTCCTGGTATGGTATATATAGCAAAATACCGAGGTACTGTAAATTTTATTTCTGCATATGCGCATTTGACAACTTATGTCTCTTCAATGCAGATAACATCAAAATATTTGGAAATCCATATAAAGAAACATGTGCAAAATCTGATAGAGAACAAATTACCAATATAATCTAAATAGGAAAGCCAAAAATCAGCTAAGGACATAGCTATGCAAGAGAGAGATGCTCCTTAGTTTGAACAAAATTTTCTTAAATTTAGATATTGCAATTTTTCAAATAAAATCGGTTTTCGGGCCCGCACCGAAGTACTGGCTACTGGGTTGTTGAATACCCTCGGGACTAACAGTCCACCAGCAGAGGCATCGGCCCAGTGGTAATAAATAACAAAATACCGAGGTTACTGTAAATTTTATTTCTGCATATGCGCATTTCGACAACTCATGTCTCTTCAGTGCAGATAGCATCAAAATATTTGGAAATCCATATACCGAAACATGTGTCAAATCTGATAGATAACAAATTACCAATATAATCTAAATAGGAAAGCCAAAAAATCAGCCAAGGACATAGCTATGCAAGAGGGAGATGCTCCTTAATTTTTTTACAAAATATTCATAAATCTAGATATTGCAATTTTCCAAATAAAATCGGTTTTCGGGCCAGCACCGAAGTACTGGCTACTGGGTTGTTGAATACCCTCGTGGACTAACAGTCCACCAGCATCAAATTATTACAAAAAGCGTTATTACAAAACCGTTAAATGCGGGACAACCGTTTTTGCAATAAAGACCGTTTTTGTAATAAACGACAGTTCTGTTTGTATGAAAAGGAAATAGAGATAAGCAAAAGATATAAACAATTGATTCTCTTTCTCCGAGACCAAGTTATGAAATAAACAACGAAAAATAGTTAACACGTTGGAATTCTGGACATCCTCATTGAAGAGTGTCGATTTTTGAAGATGGACGCTTGAAATCTAAGCTATATGACAAACGTAATGATTTTAACTTCCCAATTGTGAATTTTCCCTTTCTGAGCAGCAATATACCTACCTCTCCAGCCTATGGAGTGTACATTTCACAGTTGATTCGTTACTGTCGCGCATGTAGTTTATACAGTGATTTTTTGAATAGAGCAAAAACACCGTCCAAACAGTTGCTTAGTTAGGGATTTATTCAGCCTTTGTTGCTTTCATCCCTTCAGAAATTTTATGGCCGTCACCATGATATAATTGACAGATATGACGTGTCTGTGTCCCAAATGAAAACGGAAATTTTCAGCTAGATTTCACGGATTTGACATAACCGGTTTTGACTCTACCCTGGATTGACTCACAAATAGTGTGACGGGTGCCGCTAGCGGAGCAGGACATGTTTACCCTTCCGGAGCTACCCGGTTTTCATGCGAGTTCACACTATGAGTGCCTTAGTTTTTAATGTCGTCTTTTATTTCCGTGCATTACAGCTGTCTCACGTCCCTTTTTTGTCTTTGTTCTTCTCTGTTGCCGTTTTTGCCATGTCTTTGGATTTCGATTTTTGTAGTCTTCGCTTCCCTTGTTCTTTCGGTATTCTACTGCCGTTGTTTTTGCAGCATAAACTTATTACATAACAAGGAAGTTTTTGCAAAAAAGGTTATAACTGAAAGCATGCGGTGGAATGGGTAACAGACATTTTTGAAATAATCGTTTCTCATGAAAGCAATGTTGTTATACTTCAATTGTCGACCTATATTGATAAATATTGTTAAACTAGTAAAAAAAACTATTTCCCTGGTATAGTAAATGCACTTATTACAAAAAGCGCTATTGCAAAAAGCGTTGAAGAAGTGACAACCGTTTTTGTAATAAACAACCGTTTTTGTAATAAATATTTTTCCTATGACATTTTCATGGTTAAATGCTTCAATTGTCTTATTACATTGAGGAAAAATGTAAAATTAGCAGAATAAACTATGATTATGATATTATAAATCAAGTTATTACAAAAAACGTTACGAGTTCCTATCGTTATTTGTGTTTGTCTCTTGTTTTCATAATTGTTTTTCTGGTGCAGTTTGCTTGTAAATTGTGGCATGTGATTGTAGTTCCTGGTCATTGTAGGTTTTTGCTGTTATCTTATTTTTATAATTTTACGAACACATTATCATTTCTCTCTGGACATTTGAAATTTATAAAATAGAAAATATAAAAAAAAGGCTGATATAGTGAAAATATCTTTGTCTCTAAAAATGTACGTGCATTTTTGTATTTGTACTTCACAACAATTTGAAGATCCCGAAACGTGAAACTTTTCATTTCAATAAAAGGTTCCCATAGTGACTTCAAGATGAAAAACAACAACAAAGGCGTGGTTCTATTGGTCGATTTTACCATGTGTTTGTTGAGATCTTGTCTTATCTACTCTATATCCTTTGATTATTTGAATGAATTTGAATAATCAGTAATATGAAATATAGCTTAGGACAAAACTACGATGGGGGACTTAAACGTCACTTTGTAGAATTTGCAAAAATTAAAAAAAAAATTTAAACAAAGTGTAAACATGAGATATACACAATATCTAAGAAAAATAAAAACATATATCTCGACACGGGGAAATATTTTCTTCACAATGTCTAATTTTAAATAACGGAATTTCAAACACAAAAAAAAATATTTTTAAGAAAAAAAAAAGTCGCGAAAAGTGTAAAGGGCCAGATCGATTAAGCAATAAGTTAAGATGTAGGAGGATATAAATAGGAAAAATGAAAGGATATGGAGTGAATGTACATGTGACAAAAACGCACACCATACATTGAAAACTCCAGTTTATCAAGGACAGGGCTTTTATTCCTGTCTTTATCTTGATGGTGAATAAAAGGATATTGAGTAAATGCACATGAGACAAAGTCTCTACAAATACATGGTAAAAAACAAGCAAAGGAACAACGCTTTTATTGTTGCTCTTCATCTTGAAGTCACCATTGATGTCGCCTGAAGGTTTTCAACTAGAGGTGAACAATATTTACCCCCTCAAGCGAGATCAAGAAGGCCCCTAGCGTGCACTTAAGCGGTATTCTTGACAAAAAATATATCAAGGTCACTCCCTTGCTCCCCACCCGCCATGGAGTGCCAAGTTGGGCGATGCTCAGGGTTATCCGGCTGAAAGCACCAGGGTTACAAGAAGAGAATAAAAATGTTGAGCAACATCGATCGCAGCTAAAATATGTCATTGAAGCAACACATGTCGGGAGCGGTCAATGAGAAAAAAGTAAATTCGGGCAATGTATGTCTACAAATATTTGTACACTTCATTCAAATGTTTTTCGGGAGGGAGAAATCGGTGACTCGAACAATTGTGTCGCTGTTTCAAAATGACTCAGAGATATGTCAAAACTATTTCTACAAATTTTTTTCATCCCGTTCTTTCAGAAGAGAGTTTTTGCATCCGTCTGATCGTCAGTCCTAAACGATGTGACTACTCCTACATTTTTTAATTTACTTTTGTCACAGAATTGATGCACATGTGCTGCTGACTGCAATAAGCTTCCGGATTTTTGATAGTGGTTTTCACCAGCTTCAATGCAAACGAGAGGCTCCCAACTGTAGATTTTGACACATGTTATATGTGACGCGAACTACGCCTGCACTTTTGAATTTAGGGATCTAATTATATTGTAGAATTGTTTTTACCGCAACACTCTACTGTACATCAGTTACTTGAACTTTATAATTCAATACTGAATTCTTTAGAGAAAAGGGAAATCAGTTGTTTCGTTTTCTGCGATTTCTCCAAAGCCTTTGACAAAGTTTGGCACAAAGGTCTACTACATAAATTAAACGCATATGGGATAAGGGGCAACATATTAAATTGGTTTCAAAACTATCTACATAAAAGAAAACAAAGAGTTATAAATCGAGAATCATCTTCAGATTTGAAAATTGTCCAAGCGGGTGTACCACAAGGTTCTGTGTTAGGCCTCTTTTATTTTTAATTTATATCAATGATATTGGTAACGAGCTCCAGTCATTAAGTAGATTATTTGCAGACGATACATCTTTAGGATATTCTAGTGCAAATATTAATGAAATTAAAACTGTTATAAACCTTGACTTAATAAGACTCAGTGATTGGTCACAGAAATGGCTTATGTCCTTCAATCCCGAAAAAAAACAGAAATTATGATTTTTTCCAATACTAATGTAGCAGATGATTTAAATTTTGTCTTCAACAATATACAAATTCCAATAACTTCTAGCCATAAGCATCTCGGTATTACCTTCTCACATGATGCAAAGTGGAATGAGCATATTGACCTGATGATTAAAAACATCTCAAAGCATTTAGGCATGTTACGAAAACTGAAATTTACTCTTAGTCGAAAGAATTTGGAAAAAAATGTATCTTGTTTATATACGCCCACTTTTTGAGTATGCCTGTGAAATCTTGGATAATTGTGGTATATTGTATTCAAATAAGTTAGAAAAACTTCAACTTGAAGCTGGACGAATTATAACAGGTTTACCCATTTTTACCAATTCTGAAAAAATATACGTTGAAACTGGATGGGAAACTTTATCAGAGAGAAGACAACGAAGAAAACTGCAACTTTTTTACAATATTAAAAATGGCAATGCACCTACATATTTAAATAGCCTTGTTCCACCATTTATAGAGAGTACAACAATCTATCCTTTACGTAACGGTGAAGATTTAATAATTCCGTTTTGTCGACTTTCTCTAACTTCATCGTCATTTGTGCCATCTACTGTTAGAGAATGGAATAAACTTGACACATCAGTACGTAATATTAATTCAATATCTAAGTTCAAAAAGTCAATTCGAAAAAAATCGCAGGAATATGATTTGGTACCAAACCACTATTATTATGGTCCGAGAAAACTAAACATTACTTTGACACAAATTCGCTGTTCAGCATCATTCTTAAACTATGATCTTTCTAAAGTTAATATAGTATCAAGTCCTAAATGTACATGTGGAGCTCAAAGAGAAGATGCCTACCATTATTTCTTCGCTTGCAAAAAATATTCAAACATACGTGAAATTCTTTTTAATAATATAAGGGAAAATACAGCAGTTGTTGACTTGGACATACTAATGAAAGGCAACTCAGGTTTAAGTTATGAAATTAACTGTGAAATCTTCCGTCAAGTGTACATTTATATCAAAGACTCGAAAAGATTTGTATTATCTTGAGTAATTTTATTCAAAACCGACTTTGCATTCACACACACTTTTGTTTCTTTTGTTTTTGTTTTTCGTGTGTATATACATTTAGTTTTATTATATCCATTATTGTTGCATGCTCCACATAATAATATATTGTAAAAATGTTTAATATATACAGGAGAAGACGACCTAAGTTGGTACAACTTGTGTCTTATCCTTTTTGTATCATTGATCAAATAAAATAGTCATAAACTAAACTGTAGAATTGTTGCATATCGTGTGTAAATGTACACTAAGTTCTCCGATTTTTTGTATCTTTATCATGGTGCCAAACAAGAGGCCCAAGTTGTCGATTTAGGCAAAGTTCCAAGATGTAGATTTTGACACACGTGGCATATGACGCAAAATCCTCCTACGTTTTTGAATAAAGGGATTATGGGATTTTCATGCGGAATTTAGTTTATAGCCTGTAGATTTGGATTTTTTTTTATTTTTGATTCCAGTTCCAACTTTGGTACATTTCCTGAAAATGTCGGTGACACATACAGTACTGTGCAACGTAGCCCTTACAGAAAAAACGATCAGTCACCCGTCATCCGTTCGTCAGGGAGCAGTCAGCGGTCAGTCAGCGATCAGTCAATTAACGTGACGACTTGATATTCGTCCAACCCGTCAATTGACGCGAAACGTGACGGGTGACGTGAACCACATTCGTCCAACTCGCGTCCAGCGTCACGTGATATCTTGGGTTAAAGATTTTACGAAATAAAAGATTCGTTTCACCCAGTGCATACACGATCGGTACAACATCGCAACAGATCAATCTTTTTACTATTAACTTGGACTAATATTAGTCTCAGCTATTAATAAATAATTGATTATCATATTTTTCTATTTTCATTGAGTCTTTAATAAAATAAAGTTCGAAGGAACTGCTGCATTGACGGGTGTTATTCATCAAAATTTTCCATTTTCATGGAGTTTAAAACAAAATAATTTGTGCAAAGGGAACATTTCGCTCTGACCGGTGCATTTGTAATGACTTAAAGTTTTACAAGTCAGTTTTAATTATTTATATTTAGTTATATTGTAATTTAAATCACCAATGTGTATAAGAAAAGTTTTGCGCTGACTGGTAGATTTGCAATGACTCAAATGAAGGTTTATATATTATTTTTTTTTTTACAAAAATTGTTCATTTTAAAGGAATTTTGAACAAAATAATGTATAAAAGAAAAGTTTTGTGCTTAACAGTGCATTTGTTATGACTAAAATAAAAAAATCATTATCATGGAATGTTGAACAAAATACTGTGCAAACGGAAAGTTTCGCACTGACCGATGTAAATGTCATGACAAAAATGAATATTTGCAAGTGATCTTTTATCACAATTTTTTTATTTTCATAGAATTTTTAGCAAAACAATTTGTAAAAGGAAAGTTTCACACTGACCGGTATATATGTAAGGACTAAAATAAAGATTCGTAAGCAATTTTTTATCACATTCTTTCATTTTCATAGAATTTTTAGCAAAATAATGTGTAAAAGGAAAGTTTCGCACTGACTGGTATACATGTAAGGACTAAAATAATGATTCATAAGCAATTTTTTATCACATTCTTTCATTTTCATGGAATTTTTAACAAAATAACGTGTAAAAGGAAAGTTTCGCATTGACTGGTATATATGTAAGGACTTAAATAACGATTCATAAGTAATTTTTTATCACATTTTTTTCATTTTCATGGAATTTTCAGCAAAATAATGTGTAAAAGGAAAGTTTCCCACTAACCGGTATATATGTAAGGACTAAAATAAAGATTCATAAGTAATTTTTTATCACATTTTTTTATTTTCATGGAATTTTTAGCAAAATAATGTGTAAAAGGAAAGTTTCGCACTGACCGGTGTATTTGTAATGACTAAAATAAAGATTCATTAGTAATTTTTATCACATTGTTTCATTTTCATGGAATTTTTAGCAAAATAATGTGTCAAAGGAAAGTTTCGCACTGACCGGTATATATGTAAGGACTAAAATTAAGATTCATAAGTAATTTTTATCACATTTTTTTAATTTTCATGGAATTTTTTCCAAAACAATGTGTAAAAGGAAAGTTTTGCACTGACCGGTATATATGTAAGGACTAAAATAAAGATTCAAAAGTAATTTTTTATCACATTTTTTTCATTTTCATGGAATGTTTAGCAAAATAATGTGTAAAAGGAGAGTTTTGCACTGACCGGTATATATGTAAGGACTAAAATAAAGATTCATAAGTAATTTTTATCACATTTTTTTCATTTTCATGGAATCTTTAACAAAAAATATGTGTAAAAGGAAAGTTTCGCACTAACCGGTGTATCTGAAATGACTAAAATAAAGATTCAGAAGTAATTTTTTATCACATCTTTTCATTTTCATGGAATATTTAGCAAAATAATATGTAAAAGGAAAGTTTCGCACTGACCGGTGTATATGTAATGACTAAAATAAAGATTCATAAGTAATTTTTTATCACATTTTTTCATTTTAATGGAATTTTTAACAAAATTATGTGCAAAAGGAAAGTTTTGCACTGACCGGTATATATGTAAGGACTAAAATGAAGATTCATAAGTAATCTTTTATCACATTTTTTTTTCATTTTCATGGAATCTTTAACACAATAATATGTAAAAGGAAAGTTTCGCACTGACCGGTATATATGTAAGGACTAAAATAAAGATTCAAAAGTAATTTTTTATCACATTTTTTCATTTTCATGGAATGTTTAGCAAAATAATGTGTAAAAGGAGAGTTTTGCACTGACCGGTATATATGTAAGGACTAAAATAAAGATTCATAAGTAATTTTTTATCACATTTTTTTTTCATTTTCATGGAATCTTTAACAAAAAATATGTGTAAAAGGAAAGTTTCGCACTGACCGGTGTATCTGTAATGACTACAATAAAGATTCAGAAGTAATTTTTTATCACATTTTTTTCATTTTCATGGAATTTTTAGCAAAATAATGTGTAAAAGGAAAGTTTCGCACTGACGGGTGTATCTGTAATGACTAAAATAAAGATTCATTAGTAATTTTTATCACATTTTTTCATTTTCATTGAATATTTAGCAAAATAATGTGTAAAAGGAAAGTTTCGCACTGACCGGTGTATATGTAATGACTAAAATAAAGATTCATAAGTAATTTTTTAACACATTTTTTCATTTTAATGGAATTTTAAAGAAAATTATGTGCAAAAGGAAAATTTCGCACTGACCGGTATATATGTAAGGACTAAAATGAAGATTCATAAGTAATCTTTTATCGCATTTTTTCATTTTCATGGAATCATTAACAAAATCATGTGTAAAAGGAAAGTTTCGCACTGACCGGTATATATGTAAGGTCTAAAATAAAGATTCAGAAGAAATTTTTTATCAACTTTTTCATTTTCATGGAATTTTTAGCAAAATAAAGTGTAAAAGGAAATTTTCACACTGACCTGTGTATATGTAATGACTAAAATAAAGATTCATTAGTAATTTTTATAACATTTTTTTCATTTTCATGGAATTTTTAGCAAAATAATGTGTAAAAGGATAGTTTCGCACGGACTGATGTATATGTAATGACTAAAATAAAGATTCATAAGTAATTTTTTATCACATTTTTTCATTTTAATGGAATTTTTAAGAAAACAATGTGTAAAAGGAAAGTTTCGCACTGACCATTGTATATGTAACAACTAAAATTATGATTCGTAAGCTATTTTTTATCACATTTTATGGGATTTTGAACAAAAAAATTTGTCAAAGGAAAGTTTCCTTCTGACCAGTCCATTTGCAAAGACAAAAATGATTATTTGATAAAAATTGATCGATATTATCATTTTCTTTATTTTCGTGGAGTTCTTAACAAAATAAAGGAAATTCAACTATTGATTTTTAATTAATATATTCTTTTTATAAATCAAATAAAAGTATTTGACTGTTCCCAGTCACTGTCAATGTAAATTTAGTATAAAAGCTTTATCACGATTGAATACGTTTCGTTTCATTGGAAAATTTCAATTATCTATTAATCTATTGATTACTTTGCATATCATTAAATGACGAGTCCTCTCTCGTCAATTGACGAGTACCTGGACGTAAACTGTTATGGACGTGAAACGATTCGTCCCGTCCCGTCCCGTCACGTTCCCGTCAGCGATCCGTTCACGTCCCGTCAGCAATCCGTTTCGCGTTCGTCAAACGGTAAGGGCTACGTTGCACAGTACTGTATTTTCTTGGATTTTTGTATGTTTTTCTATTCTGATAACTTGGACAAGTGTTTGATAAAAAAAAATCGAAATTCTGACAACTTAAGATTCTGAAAGGATATGAAACTTTGGTAAATTTCCTGAAAGTCTCAAATACCACTGATATAAAGGAATTCTACCTAGCAAGCGTACTAAAATAATTTGTTAAGTTTAGGATAAACTTTTTGATCAATTGGGTTTCAAAAAATATTTTTTCCGGAAAATATCAAAGACCACTTATTCTTTTCGGAATTCTACCTAGCAACCAAACTTAAATAATGTGATGATAAATTTCCTGAAAGTCTCGTCTCAAAGACCAATTTAATCATTTGTTTCCTTTAGGACAAACATTTTCATCAATTGGATGTCAGAAATTTTTTATTGCAATTTTAGTAAATTTCCTGAAATACCACTTACCTTTTAGAATTTTGCCTAGTAACCATACTTACATACACGTTTTCAACAATCAAAATTCAAAAAGAAAAAAAAAAAACGACAATTTGGTATATATTTCCTAAAAGCCCTAAACACCATTTTTTTCTTAATTCTAACTAACAACCATACCTAAAGCGTTTGTTTTTATCAATTTGATTTCAAAAGTATTTGCTTCCAATTTTGGTTATTTCCTGTAGGTCTCATAGACCACTCATTTTTTTGAATTCTACCAAGCAACCTTACTATCATAAATTGTTCCTAGTAGAGCAAAGATTTGCATTGACAAATTTCAAAATATTGGTTTCCAGTTTTGGTGCATTCCATTTTCTTTCTAGCAACATTCCAACATCAGCATATGGAGTTAACATCTCACAACTCATTCTCGGAATATTTATAAGTGTTTACATCGTACTTTTTTATGTACAATGTAGACATAATTTGTAGAATCATACGTAAAAAAGGCAAAACCAAACAAAAATATGTCAAGAACTGATGACTGACTTGCTCGTCAAACCATATTCTTGCGCTAAATGTGTCAAAACAATGTTTTGCAAGTAAGTTTTATTATTTCGATGATAAAATGTTTTTCCTTTATTTCTACGCATGTGACACCACTGTTATGCTATATGCCTGATTCTTGAATGTACTGGTGTTTAAAGACTGTGAGTTTATAACTTTTTCTACATATGTCCACCAGGTTTGCATTTCAGTCAATATGGTCGCCACTAGGGAACATAGTTTAACATAGGACCCTATGGGAAATGCATTAAAAAATTTTCTCCTCTAAAACCACTGAGCTAATGGGGACCAAATTTTGTCACAATAGTCCTCAGGTGGTCCCCTTAATACCTTGTGATTTTTGTTGTTGTACCTCATTCCAGGTGGCCGCCAGCGGGGAACATAGTTTAACATATGGACCCTACGGGAAATGCATTCAAAGATCTGCTCTGCTGAAACTACCCGACCAGTTGGAACCAACTTTTGTCATAATAGTCCTTGGATGGTCCCCTTGACAGTTTTCGCATTTTTATGTTCGCGCCCCATCCAAAATGGTCCACAGCATGGAACATAGTTTTACATAGGGATCCTATGGGAAATGCATTCAAAGGTCTTTTCTCCTGAAACCACTATAAGCCAATAAGAACCAAACTTGGATACCATTGTCCTTGACTGGTCCCCGTTAAAGTTTGTGATTTTAACGTTCGTAGCTCATCCAAGATGGTGGCCAGCGTGGAACGTAGTTTAACATAGGGACCCTATGGGAAATGCATTCAAATGTCTTCTCCTCTGAACTTACTGAGCCAATTGGAACCAAACTTGGTTACAGTCGTCCTTTGGTGGTGTCTTTCAAAGTTTGTGATTTTTATCCCGCATTTTTTTTGAAGCAAATGCGGGGATATTTTGGTCCGGTCTGGTCGTCCGTCTGACCGTTTGTTCATCTGTCTGTCCGTTAGAAAAAGCTTGTCAGTGGAACTCATCCTACATTTTTGGATTTAGTGTTTTAATTTTGTTATAGAATTGTTGCATATATGCTGTAGATGTACAATAAGCTTTCGGATTTTTTTTCTATATTCGACTTGGTGCAAATAAGAGACCTCAAGATGTCTATTATATATATGTAAGCTTGTCAGTGGAACTCCTCTTACATTTTTGGATTTTGTGATTTAATTTTGTCATAGAATTGTTGCATATATGCTGCAGATGCGCAATAATCTTTCAGAGTTCTGATATTGGTCTTGGTGCAAACAATAGACCCAAGATGTCAATTTTGTTCATATTTGATATTGTCGGGGAACTCTTCTTACATTTTTGAATTTAGGGATTAAATATTATTATAGAATTGTAGCATATAGTCTGCAGATGTGCAAGAAACTTTCGGAATTTTTATTCCGGTTCTAATTTTGGTAAGTTTAATGAAAATGTGATAATTACAAGAAATACGATGTTGCATAAAAAACTGTAAATTTCGTTATGCTGTACTCGTGTTTCAAGGAGTTACCTCTCATCAGCAGCATTAATATCAAATAATATATTTTTAACTTTTAGCATATGATCTCATATTTATGGAAAGTGTTGTGAAAAAAAATAACGCTCTGAATACTTAGAATTCTGAAATGTCATTCCAATTTTGGTAAATATCCTGAAAGTCTCAAAGACCACTTATTTTTTTTTAATTTCAACCTAGCAACCATACTTTTAGAAATTGTTTCGATTAGGACAAACATTTTCACTAATTCGATTTCATAAATATTTAATTCCAATTTTGGTAAATTTCCTCAAAATATCAAAGACCACTTATTTTTTGGAATTCTACCTAGCAAACATACTTTTATTATTTATTTTGATTCCTTATATTGGATTCAATAAATTTTCATTCCAATTCGGGTTTTACTTCCTGAAATTCTCAAAGACAACTATTTTTGTAATTCTACCTAGCAACCATACTTTTATAATTCATTTTAATTAGGAGAAACATTTTCACCGAGTGGTTTTTCCAAAAAGCTTCCTGAAAGTCTCAATGACCTCTTATTTTTGGGAATTCTTCCCAGCAACCATATAACCTTGTATTCCTTTTTACTAAAAATAATGTTTATCCAATGTGGGGATAGCCATCATTTCTGATGGCACCACTTCTAGTTATGTTTGTACCTCATCCAAGATTTTAACCTACGGGGAACTGCTTTATAGTATGAATGGGTGGTCTTTTGACGACAATGAATGAAACCAGTCCCCAGGTGAGCGATACAGGCTCATATGAGCCTCTAGTTTTAAAACAATGACAGGATACCTCAATTTCCAACGTTTAGCTGTTTTGTTTTTATATTCAGTTGAAGTCAACCTTTGTTTCTGTGAACATCTGATTTCGATATTTTCCGGGACTATTGACAAACTGAGCACATAGTAAAATGTGACTCCCTGAGCATCATTTTAAAAGGAATATACCAGATATATCTGGCTGCATCTGATGTATCAAGTTAATATAGGGATGCTTTTTGAGAAAAAAAATGAGTGATATAAATCATTCATTGAAATGTATTCCCCAATGAACAATACTGACATAAAAGGTTGTAGCAATATTCCATGGATAATCTTATTCCACGAAATACAACATGGTAACGAGATTGTAAACTTGACAGTTTTTCTTTCACTTACTTAGCAAATGCAAAGCTTAATAAAGTAAGTCATAGCTTCTATTCTATAGTCCCTCGTATGAGTGGACAACCAAGTTACAAAATTATGCAGATACATACAGCAAGCTGTCTTTACAGCAGACATGTGATAAAAACGATAAGGCACGATCTATGAAACTCAATTTCCTAAAGTACAAAAACTGCCCAGGTTGCAAGATAAACAGTAATTTACGTAATGCTGTACACAAACGAATTGAAATAGCAAATGACCACTAATTCTCATGTTTTCCTCAGATATTGAGCAATGAACCATTTTCTATATACCAGAAAAAATTATGAACGCTTTATTTATGGGAGACCAAAACAAACTCCCAAATCAGAATTCAGGACTGGATAACCCTGAGCATCGCCCAAGTTGGCACTCCATGGCGGGTGGGGAGCAAGGGAGTGACCTTGATATAATTTTTGTCAAGAATACCGCTTAAGTGCACGCTAGGGACCTTCTTGATCTCGCTTGAAGGGGTGAATATTGTTCACCTCTAGTTGAAGACCTTCAGGCGACATCAAGATGTAGACAGGAATAAAAGCCCTGTCCTTGATAAACTGGAGTTTTCTATGTATCGTGTGCGTTTTTGTCACATGTACATTCACTCCATATCCTTTCATTTTTCCTATACAAGTACGATCACCTGTCTGTGCTGTTTCATTCGATTATCAACTCTTTCAATTTTTCCCCATCTTGTTTACCCGTATTGAAGTTTTGGAGACCAAAAACTAATTTCAAGTATGTCAGATAATCTGTAAGGTTTTATCCACATCTGAGTACTTTCAATTTTCCTGCCTTTTTTCCTGCTTTCAGGACAACCGATACCATGTTGACAATTCCAAGACCTTGTTGGACCTTCAGGGATAGGGTCTGTCTTCCTGTGAAGTATGGTTAACATTGTTTATCAACAGGTCATTGGAATTCCGATGGGTACAAATTTGTGCACCTCTCATTGCAAATCTTTTTCTTTTCTGTTACGAACGTGACGTCATGAAAAAATTACAAAATAGGACCATACCAAAAAGTGATCAACTTATTTCCATTTTCAAAGATAACAGCAGGTATATTGACGATTTCAATCCCCAGTTTTTAGATTATGTCGACATCCTTTACCCACTACAACTGAAACTTAATAAAGCTAATTATGATTCTAAAAATTGTCATTTTCTGGATCTAACTATAATCGTTGACTCTGGTAAAATAAAAACTAAAATTTACGATAAAAGGGATTATTTTGATTTCAGTATTACTAATTTCCCTTTTCCTTGACGGCGACGTCCCTCTAGCCCCATCCTACGGAGTTTATATTTCTCAACTGGTACGATTCGCACGCGTTTGTTCTACTCTTGACGACTTCAATGAACGTAACCTTACTATCACTTCAAAACTTTTGCAGCAAGTTACAGATTTCTAAAATTGTTAAGTACATTTGAAAAGTTTTATCGAAGATATGACGATTTGATATCTAAATATAACGTCACTCGGAAACAGCTTATTACTAAGGGCATTTCCCGTCCTCGATTTTACGGAAATGTTATCAAAAATGCCAGAAACTGATTAAAAATCCAGAAAAACTGGGACGTAACTTACATTCTTTACGCAATAGGGGATATCGACAAGATATTCTGCACGTGTCCGTTGAATTAGCTTTGGGATCCAGTGGCCTGAGGATTTTAACCACATACTGGCCTCTCGCTGATACTGCCGATGTCTACTGAAATACATGATGATTCTTTACCAAACCCACTGGGAGTTTTGAATATGATTTTTCTTCCGTAGTGCGACAGTATTTTACCAGCAGACTAGGCTCCTTGAGCTAGCCGGCAGTTTAGCGGCGAGCACTCCTTGCCCCATCTTTCAAAATTACGTTTCGTTCCGCCATTTTCCTTTTCAAAATTGTTGTCATTGTATTAGTAGTCTACCTGTATGGGTTTTATTCGTATGTTTGTTGTACTATAGGGAAACAGGACAGAGGAGGGGAGGTTTGGGTACCCATAAACCGGTTTTACCCTACCACTGGCATTTGCTAGTGCCGGTACCAAGTCCGGCTGTCCCGAGCTCCTATCGTTGTTTACGTTTGTCTTTTGTATTCTTATTGTGATTTTTTTTCTTGTGCGGTTCATATTTACTTTGTGGCATGTGGCTGTGTTTTTCGGTCATTGTAGGTGTTTCCTGTTGTCTTTTTTATTCTATTTAGATTATATCATTATACTCCGAGAAAATGGTCGGACAAATTTTAATTGATTGATTAATATGGGGTTTACTGTCACTTTCAGCAGTAGTTCTGCTATCTAATGACAGTCAGTTTTAGTGGTGGAGGAAGCCGGAGAGAACCATCGACCTTGGGCAGGTAACTGACATACCTTATAACTTACGATTGTAAGTGGAGTGCACCCTTTTTTTGTAATGTACAAAGTGGGTCGCGAACTCACACCGCAGTGGTGATAGACTACAGTGGTTGTATAGGTAGTAGAACTACCCTAACCACTCGGGCACCCAGGAACATGCATAAATTTTGAGGCGGATTAAACGCGAGTAAAAACAATTAATAAGAAAAAATCAAATACCAAAGTTGCTGTTAATTAATTTTCTGCATATGCACATGTTGACAACTTATGTCCCATCAGAGCAGATAAACCCAAAACATTTGGAAGACCATTAACCAAAAACATAAAAACAAGCTGATAGAGAACAAGTAACTAAAAGATCTAAATAGATAAGCCAATATTTTTTTAGGAAAAACAATAAATCTCCCCCAAACTTCTTTTGGGTGACTTAACAAAATAACGGAACTTATTTCAAGATACAGATAGGTGTAAAAGGTTAGATAGAATGATTATCTTATGTCTTATCACTTGATAATCCAAATAATGCAAAAGATTAAACTAATTTGGTACTATCTGCAAAGGTCAACTATAAATTAATTGCGACAGCACATTACATTTAGCTAATAGAACCTTAAAATTGAAACCGTCCAAATTTTACTGTATATCCCTTACAGTTGTAGAACGCACTTCCACCTTTTCTTGTTTTAGCCCGTTATTACTTTTATTTTATTCTATTGAAATGTAGTATCATTCAGAAAATGCCAATATGGCTAAACGTTCCACGTATAGCCAAAATAACTTAAAGCCGAAGTTATTTGCGATCCAAAGTTGCTTTTTTCCTTTGATTATTCTTCTTTGTTTTTGATTTTTTTTATTCGCAGTTTGGTTCTAACTTACTTAACCATACCGGTCATATAGTTTTTGTCCCCCGCCGCAACGCGGAGCGGGGTCATAGAAATGCCGTGCGTCCGTCCGTCACCCTTTCTTGTAAGCGCTCTCGAAAATCAGCATTAATCAATATTTTTTAGGGAGTTATGGGACTTTGACTTAAATAACGACACCGTTTTAGCCAAAAGTTGACCTTGTAAGCGCTCTCGTGCCTACAAATTATAACAGATTTTCATGAAATTTATACCAAATGTTTATACTACTAATAATTGGTGAAGTTCGAAAATCAGTCTTGGTCGAGTTATGGGACTCTGACCGAAATCATGACTCTGTTTTATCCAAAAATTGACCTTGTAAGCGCTCTCATGCCTACAAATATTTACGAATTTTTATGAATTTGTACCAAATGTTTATACTACTAATGCCATGGTCAAGTTCGAAAATCAGCATTAATCAATATTTTTTGATGGAGTAATGGGACTTTGACTAAAATAACGACACCGTTTTAGCCAAAAATTGACCTTGTAAGCACTCTCATGGCTACAAATTTTGACGGATTCTCATGAAATTTATACCAAATGCTGATATTACTAATACCTTGGTAAAGTCCGAAATTCAGCCTTGGTCGATACTTTTTGACGGAGTTATGGGACCTTGACCTAAATAACGACACCATTTTAGCCAAAAATTGACCTTGTAAGTGCTCTCATGGCTACAAATTTTGACGGATTCTCATGAAATTTATACCAAATGTTTTTTCTACTAAAACCTTGGTCAAGATTGAACATCAGCCTCAGTCGACACTTTTTGACGGAGTTATGGGACTTTGACGAAAATTATGACTCTGTTTTATCCAAAAATTGACCTTGTAAGCACCCCATGCCTACAAATTTTAATGGATTTTCATAAAATTTATACCAAATGTTTAAACCACTAATACCTTGTTTGAGTTCGAAGATCAGTTTTGGTCAATACTTTTTGACGGAGTTATGGGACTTTGACCAAAATAACGACACCATTTTAGCCAAAAATTGACCTTGTAAGTGCTCTCATGGCTACAAATTTTGACGGATTCTCATGAAATTTATACCAAATGTTTATACTACTACAACCTTGGTCAAGATTGAACATAAGCCTCACTCGAAACTTTTTAACGGAGTTATGGTTCTTTGACCAAAATAATGACACTGTTTTTATCCAAAAATTAACCTTGTAAGCGCTCTTATGCCTACAAATTTTGACGGATTCTCATGAAATTTATACCAAATGTTAATATGACTAATACTTTGGTCAAGTTCAAAGATCTGCTGTAATTGATACTCTTTGTATCCAGACATATTTAATTTTAGAACTGCCCTGAATGTTTGAAATTATTGCAATTTCATATACAGTATACTAGTATATTGCATGAGCGGCGGGGGACCTAGGAATTCTATTCTTGTTTCTACTAGTTTTTCATTTTCCATTAACATAAGAAGAAAACTAAAACTCTGAAACATTAAAATTCCATTGTGAAAATAAGTATTACAAAAACGGCTGTTTGTTATAAAAAACCGTACTTTCTCATTCAACCATTTTTTAAATGTTTTTTTTTTGTAATTACTTGTCTTACTATATCAGAAAGACAGTTTTTCAACTACTTTTACATTATTCATATATAAATCTCTAATTTTTTTCCCATTAACGTTTTTGAAATAACTTGATTTAGCATGCCAGTGTTGTTCAGATGTATGTGCGTATTCATTTAATAAAGTGATGTCTTTAGATTTTTGGTGTTTCCATTGTTTCAAGATTATTTTTGTTTTGTTTTTGTTGTTGAACCGACAGCTCTTCTTCAACTTATTTTTACCATTCCAGTGATATAGTTGTTTCTGCTAGTTTTACACTTTTCAGCAAGAACAGAAGACAAATTAAACATTGAAATCTTTTAACAGTAACTTCGGTATTTTGTTCTTTAGTAAGCTTTTTTTTTTTTGAAATAATGCGTTTTGAAATATCTTTATTTATCATTAACAATGAAGGGATATGGAGTAAATGCAAATGAGACAAAATCTCTACAAATACATGGTAAAATACAGCAATGGAACAACGCTTTTATTGTTGTTCTTCATCTTGAAGATGTCTGTGTTGTACTACTTCATAAGGGTATCATTTTTTTTCTTCTCTGTGTCTAATTAATATAATGTCTTTGTGTCTTTGTGTTTCACTTATTATTGATTCATTTTTTTTTCTCTGAACCAACGCCTTGGTTCTTATATTCTTTACTGTTCCAGTCAGACAGTTTTTATTGTATTTACTGCCAGTTTTATATTTAACAATAAAAGTAGAAAACCCTAGCGTATTAACATTTAAATTCTGTTGTGAAAAATAAGTATTACAAAAACGGTTGTTTATTACTAACCGGGTTTCACTCCTTCAACGTTTTTTGTAATAACGCTTTTATAAAATAATTTGGTTTATTATAGAAGTTGAGAACTGAACCGTAAATCCTAAACGAATAGTCGAAGGACAATGGCAACATCGGAAACCACAAAAAACAGAGATACTAGGCAAAATGTTTCTTTCTAGTTTTCATCAATAGCATTGATGGATCATTACAATTACATAGTATAAACAATTATTACAAAAACGGTTGAGACGCATTCAACGTTTTTTGTAATAACGCTTTTTGTAATAATTTCATTTCCAATACCAGGGACGCTAGTTTCATATTATTCATCAATATAAGCAGACAACTTAAGTATTGAAACTTAACTGTTATAATTCATAGGAAAAACAAGATGTGTTTGTGAAACACTACATATGCCCCCAGATTCTACAGTAAATTATATGAAAATACCCAATTCTACCCCTTTTTTTTATCTCTGTGACCTTGACCTTGGACCTGACCTAGACTTTTTTTGCATATTTATGTTCCTCTTCACTAGACCTATACAGTTGCCAAGTATGAAAAGTCTACCTAACATGGTTCAAAAGTTATAGCCAAGGTTAAAGTTTCGGACGCACAGACAAACAGACAGGACAAAAACAATATGCCCCCGATCCTCGATCTGGGGGCAAAAAAAAATGATACCAAAAACGGTAATTTCAATTCCACTTCTTTCCGAATGACCCTCTTTGATAATAGCGCTTTTTGTAATAAATTTTTCTCTACAAAAATCGACACGATGAATTACAGTCTTTATTTTCTTCCACGAGGATGCAAGAATCCAAACATCTCATCATTAGTGTGTTAACTGTTTTACCTAATAACCATTCGTTGTTTTTCTTCAAAATTGTGCTTCTGAGTCAGTAAATTATTATTTTTTTTCATTATAGAAAATGAGAACCGAACCGTAGATCCAAAACGAAAAGTCGAAGGACAGTGGCAACATCGGAAACAACAAAAAACAGAGATACTAGGCAAAACGTTTCTTTCCAGTTTTCATCAATAGCATTGATGGATCATTACAATTACATAGTATAAACAATTATTACAAAAACGGTTGAGACGCATTCAACGTTTTTTGTAATAACGCTTTTTGTAATAATTTCATTTCCAATACCAGGGACGCTAGTTTCATATTATTCATCAATATAAGCAGACAACTTAAGTATTGAAACTTAACTGTTATAATTCATAGGAAAAACAAGATGTGTTTGTGAAACACTACATATGCCCCCAGATTCTACAGTAAATTATATGAAAATACCCAATTCTACCCCTTTTTTATCTCTGTGACCTTGACCTTTGACCTGACCTAGACTTCTTTTGCATATTTATGTTCCTCTTCACTAGACCTATACAGTTGCCAAGTATGAAAAGTCTACCTTACATGGTTCAAAAGTTATAGCCAAGGTTAAAGTTTCGGACGCACAGACAAACAGACAGGACAAAAACAATATGCCCCCGATCCTCGATCTGGGGGCAAAAAAAAAACGATACCAAAAACGGTAATTTCAATTCCATTTCTTTCCGAATGACCCTCTTTGATAATAGCGCTTTGTGTAATATTTTTTTCTCTACAAAAATCGACACGATGAATTACAGTCTTTATTTTCTTCCACGAGGATGCAAGAATCCAAACATCTCATCATTAGTGTGTTAACTGTTTTACCTAATAACCATTCGTTGTTTTTCTTCAAAATTGTGCTTCTGAGTCAGTAAATTATTATTTTTTTTCATTATAGAAAATGAGAACCGAACCGTAGATCCAAAACGAATAGTCGAAGGGCAGTGGCAACATCGGAAACAACAAAAAACAGAGATACTAGGCAAAACGTTTCTTTCCAGTTTTCATCAATAGCATTGATGGACCATTACAATTACATAGTATAAACAATTATTACAAAAATAACATACTATAAACAACTATTACAAAATCGGTTGTTTATTACAAAAACGGTTGATAAAAATTCAACGTTTTTTGTAATAACGCTTTTTGTAATAATTTCCTTTCCAATACCAGGGACACTAGTTTTATATTATTCATCCATGGAAGTATGAAACTAAAGCAAGGGAACAAGTATTCGATACATACTAGGCAAAACGTTTCTTTCTATAGTTTTCATCAATAACATTGATGGACCATTACAATTACATAGTATAAACAATTATTACAAAAATTACATAGTATAAACAATTATTACAAAAATAACATACTATAAACAATTATTACAATATCGGTTGTTTATTACAAAAACGGGTGAGACGCATTCAACGTTTTTTGTAATAACGCTTTTTTGTAATAATTTCATTTCCAATACCAGGGACACTAGTTTTATATTATTCATCAATAGAAGTATACAACTAAAGCAAGGGAACAAGTATTCGATACATAAAAAAAAATTATTACAAAAACGGTTGATACGAAAAAAGCAATTATTGCAAAAATGGTAATTATTACAAAAACGGTTGTCACATTCGTAACGGTTTTTGTAATAACGTTTGTTTTTAATAACTTGAATTATAGTATCGTGTTCATAGTTTGTTCTGCTAATTTCCAATTTTTCATCATTAAAATAAGACAATTGAAGCATTTAGTCATAAAAATTTCATAGAAAAAAAAAAATTATTACAAAAACGGTTGTTTATTACAAAAACGGTTGTAACAATGCATCTTGTATAATTGAATAACAGAATAGCAATAAAAACTATATAAATAAATTGTTTTGCTTAGAAAAAAATTCTCAGTTCGAAGTATTGCATGTTTTTCTGGAGCACTCGGGGCTATACAAGCAGAAAACTCCATACTCGCAAAACAAATTACTAATAGTATAAAAGTAGTAGCTGAATGGCAACATTATTTCTTGAATTATTTTTGAAAGTTTTATTTTTAGGCTTCCATTCCATCAACACAGATTTCATCATGAAGCTTGGAAAATGATATTCATAGTAAGAACACATTAGGTGCTCTACACATAATCTGTGATGTAAAAATTAGTCCTATGAAATACCAGATTATAAAAGACGTAAACGAGCTAAAACCAAGAACATTAAGATCACTTAATAGAAAGGCAACTACTGCAGTTAAAAAAACCTTGCACATTTTAGCACCAAACCATGCTCAGAAAGTTTGGAAACTCATTGATCAAGAGATGGTATGGATAACAATGTTACTGTTAATCTAGTTTCTGCATATGGCTGTTTTAAAAACTTATATCTATCCAGAGCAGATCACATCAAAACATTTGGAAGACAATAAAGAAAAACTTTTTTTTTTAAATATGACAGAGAAAAAGTAAGCAAAAAGAATTAAATGAAAGCCAAAATAAACAGAGGACAGAAATATGCAAAATTAAGATACTCCTTTGTATTAAGGACATTTTTTTTAGAAATTTTGATATTGCAAGTTTCTAAAGACAATCAGTTTACAGGTCAGCATAGAAGTACTGATTACTAGGTTGGTAATGACTATTTGTTAAAGACCAAAAACAGGGGCATTGACCCAGTAGTGATAGACATGTAAATGATTAAAAATAATAAATCATTATACAATTACAAAAAGTCAGTCTTCCAAGTTAACCACTACAACAAAATAAGCCTAAGAAGATTAAAAAAAATTGTTTTCAACTTTTCATACTAATTGAATACTGTGAAAGTACTATTATTCGTGGGGTTCCAATTTTCGTGCATTTCGTGGTTCGTCAAAACCACGAAATTAAATTCCCAACGAAATGTATTTTTCCCTGGAGTTTTAATACTAAAAATCAGAATCCACGAATTTAAGTACCCACGAAGCAGTAAATTTTATGAAAACCACGAAAATTGGTGTCCACGAATAAAAGTACTTCCACAGTACTTGTATGAAAGACTCATACTATGAAAGAACTTGTATGCATGGTTCGTAGGAAATTTCAATGGTTCATGGGTTTTTAATTTGTGGTTCATAAGATTATATGAATTTAAAACCTTCAAGAAAGTTCAAGACCTAGAAATCACAGACACTCAATGTCAGATTTCGTTATT
>MJUU01015043.1:4279-17926 GCA_002080025.1 Modiolus philippinarum | reverse complement strand
ATGGTTTGAATATGTCTTGATATATTCTCGACAGTCTGAACAGAGTCTGAATATGTCTCGACATATTCTTGACAGCTTGAACAGTGTCTCTATATATCTCGATATATTCTGGACAGTTTACACAGTGTCTGAATATGTCTTGACATATTCTGGACAGTCTGAGCATGTCTCGACATATTCTAAACTGTTTGAAATGGTCTGATACAGTCTAAATTGTATGAAGACAAATGAAAGAGCACTGATTTAAATTGTAACATAAATTTCTAATGAAGTTGCAAATTTTAAATTAATTAGAATAGAAATTAATTTATTAAAATAATGAAAATTTCAAAAACTCAAAAAAATGGTTTTCTTACTGCCAACTCATACCATAAATATGTGCGCAATATTTTAGTACAACATGTATTGAACCATCTTATGCATTTATCCAGAGGGCCAAGGTCACAACCTAAATAAAAAAAAATATACTCAATCAGGAAAATGGATACGTTCTATGTAAAAGTTACATATACTCACCAAATTATAAACCATTCGATATTTCCATGCCCTTTGATGTGCAGTAAAATCATGCTATAACTGCTTTTTCTATATACGAGTATTTAAGCTGTCCTAGAAATCATTTTAGCTAGCACATTAAAATACCTTGCTAGAATTAAGCAGAGAATGTACGCATTAATTCCACACGAATATGATCTTCCGTCTGGGCAAGTAATCATGGGGGCGCATTCAGTTTTAAAATCCAAGTAATTACTCACATATTCGGCACATATCTATATTTTGGGTCTGTTACAACCCAAAACATTCCGGAATAGTTTGATCATCGATTAAGGACCATAGTGTAATATTTAATCACAATACCAAGAATTTAAATTGAAATTAAAAATGAAATAGAACTTATTAAGGCTATTCAGTAAGAAGTCTCAGGAGGGTATCTGAATTATTTGTCATAAGAGGGAAATGACCAAGCAGTGTGCATAGTCAATTTAAAATCTTGACAACAGAAATTTAAAGATGTCTGCACTAGTTCCTAAGTTTCCCTCCTTATTAGCTTGTCTAATAAAGCATTTCTTTTTATTTGCAAATATCAAAAGTATCCAAAGGAGAGGGTGGGTCCTCCTAAAAAGGACATGCATTAAATTTTTATTTTTCAGGGATTGGGAAACAATTTATCAGCATTACCAAATAGGGAGAGCTGATGAGTCATCGAGGGTGTTATATTTGTATATTTTATGCATAATATATGACACTGCTTGAATATTGCACTTGTACAAAGAATGAATTGGTGAATAGGTTTACTTGAGACAATATCACTTACCTGTGACAAACTTTGTTAATTGGAGGTGTTCTTAATGCTTGTGTTTATTCATGTATACATGTAGTCTAAATCTCAAAATTGATTGCAGAAAAAAAAGTGTAAAATATAACTCAAGCAAATTATATATGTCTTTATATAATTTAGGAAAACATTTCATATTAAAAAAGGTATATTATCTGTAAATAGTTTTATCCATTAATAGATATATTTCCTATGATAAATGTTGAAAAACACAATTTTTCTATGATTGCGAAGATAATTAAAATACATGCAAGTATATGAATGATGCAAATGAACATTAAAGAGTTTGTAATTTATCAAGGAACACCACAAAATACCCATATATTAACATTTTGGCATTATGATAAGTACATTTGTAGGTATGTACTTAATAAATTGATTTTTTAGCAGCAATTGTGTTTTCAAAACATTTTGTAAAAAAAAAATCCTTAAAAAGTTGACAATCCGACTGAAACTGAAGAACCATGTTTTTTCCATTGCACTTTTATTTTTTTATATTTTATTTATTTGATGAATTATTAGTGTTATCGAGGCCTCTTCATCATGGTTTTGTGACATTTTTTAAAATAAAATGCTTTTATTTATAACATAAGTACTAAATTTAAATGTAAATGGTGATTTTACATAAATGTAGAAATAGACCACAATTCTGGGAAAATAAGCTAAGAAAGTAGCTTAAAGCAGACAAGATAATATTAGAAATAGATGAAAAAAAAGAAAATTCATCAGATGATGAGAAATTTCCAATTTCTATTCAAAATTAAGAATACCTCAACATGTCAAAAGTTACAGGCATAATGCATAATGTTAAAAATATTTTTTTAAGAATTTTTCATGCATATTTAGACTGTCGAGAATGTGTCGAGGAATGTTAAGACAAAATTAATACAATTAAGAATTTTTCAAGACATTTCAGACATAATGTAGAATGCTAAGAATGTCGAGAATTGTATCAAGAATTTTTCATGCAAATTCAGACTGTCAAGAATTTTAGACAAAAATAATATAATTAATAATTTGCCGAGAAAAAATAAGCACAGAATCAGACATTAAAGAATGTCAAGTAATTTTTCAGACAAAATCAGATAAAAAAATGGAAAATTCAGACAATTTGACTTTTGCAGTGTCGCAAGCGAGAATAATAAATGTTTTATCAATACGAAAACAGCTGTTATTTGTGTATCAATTTTTATTGGTTTTGTGACCACAAAATCTTTGAAAATTGCCTCCAAACAAACAAAAATACTTTCACCATTCCTAGTAATTTGGACAAAATATAACAACTGGCTTTAATTTGTGATCTAAGTTGGTGTTTTATTACTTCGATCTATTTGCTGTGTAATTTTGATTTTTTTCTTAAGAATAAATAAATTTCTTATTTATTTTTTTTCTTGCAGCAGGAGAAGTCAAAACCCTGTAAGATTTGTGATTTGGTCATGCAACTTTACAAGGAATTCAGTGACAAGAATGACAAAGACGATTTTTTGTCAATTATAGTCAAAGACTATACTAAAGAAGAGTTGAAAGACTTGATACCTGCCATTGATAAAGCTAGAAGACATGCAAAAGAGGATGGAAAAGGTAATTTTGCGGCCAGAAAGTCAAAAGAACACAGAGGATTTGCCACATATTTCAGAGTTCAATGGTCCGTCAACATTAAAGTTAATTAAGTTTTATTTCCAAGTTAATTAAGTTTTATTTCCAAGTTAATTTCTCAGATACTATATATTCTATGATCATGTCAAATATTGTTGTAATCTGTTTTTGGAAATCAGCCAGCATTTCAACTGTTATATACTAATCAACAAAGGAAACGTCCACCTACTGGGATCCTCAATATATTTTCTGATAGGGGTGATAGAACTAAAATTACCTTTCATACTTCGCAGAAAAACAATTTTTATTCGTCCTTGCATATTTGTTATGACCAACTTTAGTCGGTGCTTATGAGAAACACTTTCCTCAGCAGTTCTATAAAAAAATAAGGTCAAGGTCGAATTCTTGTGTTTTGACGTTTTTCAGTTTGACGTCATAACTTCACCCGTATTCCAAAATTGTATTCAAAGAAGTTCGGATAACTCAGTGATGATTTCGAAGAAATTTAAGTCTATGTTCACTTAAAATTAGGTCACACTGCAACGAATACTCCAACAGGTCAAAACTGCAAGACTTTATTCAGTAAGTGAGAGCCTCGTTTTCGAAAATTCGTTGAAGTATCGATTATTTCAAAATGGCAAATTGTTTGGAATCATTCAATGTGTCAATGTTTTTCTTGTTTGTCAAAAATATCCATTCGATTCTCTGCACTTGCTCATTATGTCGTGATTCGGTTAAGCGGAAGTTCTCTTTATTTTTAACAGAAGCGTTCTTTTCAAGAGTAAAATTAGAATCGAACATTGCTAAAGATTATAATCAATTAAAGAGAACAAACACAATGCTTTTATTTTAAATTATACTCCACAAAGAAAGTGAGTGGGCGTTTCTTTTGTTGAGTAGTATTGTTGAATTTGACTTAAATTTTTGCTTGATTTATTAGTTGCATTTGATACTGAATTCTTTCTCCAATTATCGCATGTCCAAATTTTTCATAAGTAAACCTATGGTAGGTTCATCAGAATGGTTAGGAAATAGGTATGCAGCTTCCGCATGATCTGATATCTTGTTTATGTAAATTTGCTAATGGTAGCTCATTAACAGTTCAAAGGAATGATTGACATAGACACCAGAATAATATAAAATAGAGAAAAAAGAGATCTCTCTTTTAAATTTATGGTTAAATTATATGAAGTTTTAGTATTATGGCCACAGGTATAATATTGAATAGAGATAAAGTGATCTTTCTTTTATATTTATGGTTAAATTATATGGAGTTTTTGTATTGCAGACGCCTGTATAATATAAAATAGAGAAAAGGTGATTTTTCTTTTAAATTTATGGATAAATTATATGAAGTTTTAATTGCGGACACCGGTATAATATAAACTAGAGAAAAAAGTGCCTTTTTTATATTCATGGTTAAATTATATGAAGTTTTGGAATTGCGGGCAACGGTATAATACAAAATAGAGAAAAAGTGATCTTTCTTTTAAGTTTATGGTTAATTTATATGAAGTTTTAGTATAGTGGACACCAGTATAACTTAAAATTGAGAAAAGATGTCCTTTCTTTTATATTTATGATTAAATTAAATGAAGTCACCGGTATAATATAAAATAGAGAAAAAGTTATCTTTCTTTTAAATTTATTGTTAAATTATATGACGTTTAAGTACTGTGGACACCGGTATAATATAAAATAGAGAAAAGGTGGCCTTTCTTTTATATTTATGGTTAAATCATATGAAGTTTAAGTATTGCGGACACCGATATAATATTTAATAGAGAAAAAGTGCTTTTTCTTTTATATTTATGGTTAAATTATATGAAGTTTTAGTTTTTTGGACACCGGTATAATATAAAATTGAGAAAAAGGTTATATTTTTGAAAAAAAAATATGGTCAAATTGTATGAAGTTTTAGTATTGCGGACCCCGGTATAATAGAAAATTGAGAAAAAGTGCCTTTTCTTTTATATTTATGGTTAAATTATATGAAGTTTTAGTATTATGGCCACCGGTATAATATAGAATAGAGATAAAGTGATCTTTCTTTTAAATTTATGGTTAAATTATATGCAGTTTTAATATTGCGGAAACCGGTATAATATAAAATAGAGAAAAAGTGATTTTTCTTTTATATTAATGGTTAAATTATATGAAAATTCAGTATTGTGGACACCGGTATAATATAAAATACAGAAAAAGTTATCTTTCTTTTAAATTTATGGATAAATTATATGAAGTTTTACTATTGCGGACAGTGGTATAATTAATATAAAGTAGAGAAAAAGTGCCCTTTCTTTTAAATTTGTGGTTAAATAACTGGAAGTTTTAGTTTTGCTGACAGTGGTATAATGTGCCTCTTTTTACTTATTTTTGGTTTTCAAATGTAATTTAAAAGTAATGTTTCTTTTCTTAAATAGTTCTGGCTGATTTTGCAGCATCTATCATCAGTTCATTACTATATCATGTGTATATAGCAGGAGTTTTTTTTTATTGTTAATTTTTTATTACATTATTTATTTATTTATTCATTTCTTTTCCGTTTTTGCTGACAAAATTACACAAGTTTAAGTTTATGCCGACCCTATTCTGATATTTCAAAAGTGGAGACAGTTCCGAGAGAAAGTTTGTAACAACGATGTCATAAATGCTGTTTCATAAGGAAAACCGACTTTTTTCTTTTGTCACTTTAACAGTTGTTTTATTTCCATGCGGTCGTATGTATCAAATTGTAATTTATACTACGAAATTTTAATTTTCATTTCGAGTTCGTTTTATTAAAATATATAAGATTATTTAACCGACACGGTGCACGTTACACGGTACACGGTACAAGATGCACGGTACACGATACACGATTGAGAACTTTCTCTATCATCCATCGTGCGAATCGTGTGCGCTCAACGTGTGAATCGTGTGCGTTCATCTTTTAAATCGTGTGCGTGTGGTAGGGAATGTTGAACAATTGCCATGCAAATGATTACTGAATTCTTATGTACTTACAATACTGGAATAATACTCAAGGAAATTAGATTAATAAATTGCTCACAAATTTTTAAAACACCTGCAAAGTAGTACATGTTTCTTTTTAGAATTGGATAAGAATTATAAATTTATTGGTAATTTATATGGATTTCTTTTGATCTACAGATACTGATATTCTCAGTATCACCGAACTGGAAATTATCACAAAATTATCGGGTCACTGTGAAGGCTTCACATACGAGTTGCTATGCTGACGTCATGTTATGTACTACTTGGGGCGTTCAAACGAGTAATACGTTAAATGAACTATGCATATAATTTAATGCAATAAATAATAGATTAACTGCGCTAAAATAAAATTTTCAGTGTGATCATAGAGTTCCATTTATCATTTTGTGAACTACCAATAAAAAGAAATGTAGGAAATTTGTTTTTTGTTGCAGACTTTATCACGGTGTAACGCATCAAGCTCGCCGTGAATGGCTCACTTGATACTGGCGGTAATAAAGTCCGTATCAAGTACAGAATGTCCTATGTTCTATATGTATGTGGTAGTTGGTTCATTTCATTGGATAAATACAATATCTTAACCTACTCGGTAGTCTTGTTGTTACCATGCTTCCCTTGATTGTGCAAGTTCGATCTCAGAACAATTCAAGCTGAAGACTATAATTTTTAAAGTATTTTGAAAAGATTTCCCACATTATGTCATGCTATAAGTAAGCAAAAATATTTTAACAGAAATATTGAATGATGTATTCATAATTGTTGTCATTAAACTTTAGTTTGAGATGTATTATCTTTATTTTTCTTAGATATGGTGTACTTGTACATGAGACTATATCTCATGTGTACACTTTGCTTATAACTATTATCTAACTTTATGTAAATTCTAAAACCTAAGGTTTAATTCCCTCAATCGTAGTTTTGTCGTTGGTTATATTTGATGTTACTGATTGTTCGGATTTCGTTTGGTTTTTGCATCATGACCATTTATTGAAATTGTGGATTTCCTATGTTTGGGTTCTAGTGCTGCTGAGGAGAAATTAATTTCCGAAATGGCCATACAGCTCAGAAAAAATAATTGCTGTTATGCTTTGTGTTCTCATGTTCATTTACTCCATACCCTTTCATAAAATATGCTATCACTATAGGGAATAAAATGGTCTTTAGTTTTTTATATCTTTTAGGTATCGTATTATGGTACAAAACAGATGCATCTTTCCAGTGATTAATTTGTTAAAATACCACAGATGGTCAGGATAGCTTGTCATTCCACACTTGTGAATGTTTACCAGTCATATTGTCAAGGAGCAGATTAAATTCCCTATCGAGGGCCTCTCTCTTTAGATTTTTTAGTGCATGCTCGGTTTCAAAACAAAGCAATTTGAAAACTTTAGATAACATAGCAGCTTATGGTGGGACAGACTTTGAGTCCTGTTTTTCTGTGCTGGAAAACATACAGACATATCATGCAGTCAGAAAAGATCAGCTTGGTTAATGAGTTAAAAATGAGTCTTACAGCACTTAGATGTTATCTAAAGACAGATTTTTGGTGAGGACTCTCTCAACAAGACATTTATAAGACAAGGGAATGGGACTTTTGTAATGAGGAAACCATACAAATAAGGAATTGTATATACAAATTGCATATTTTGCTTTTACCTGAATAAGCTTTTAATACCCGCCTTTGCCACCATGACAAAAATATTTATTATAATAGGATTAAGCACTCATTTATAGGAAACTTTCTATGTATAAACTCCGGCAGCTCACTAGCAAACTGAGGAGTTTGTGAATGTGGTGTCCTTGTTTATACATACATATTTTCCTAAAAATCCTTATAATTTCAATTTTGTACGTTTAAAACTGCGTGATCCATGTTAATGATGTATTTCTTTTCTGTACTATATTTTTTGCGAACCGGACTAATGGACAAACGGAAATGTCGTTTGCTATTCATGACGTTGACCAATGAAACCGAACGTTACAATTACATATAAAATAATGATTTGTTGAAACACTGATTACTGGTAGATTGAAATTTCAGAATACCATTAAAATAAGGGATATCTTCCATGAGTGTGAGAAATTTCGTCTTTTCCTGAGAGGGGAAAAAGAAAAAAATCTCTCACAAGTGAAAAATATCTCTGTAAGATATAGGAAGCTTTTCCTTCAGTGAAAATTACAAAATTTACAGCGATCAAAGCAAAGAAAAGCTTAACTTGCCATTCATTGTGGAATTTACTTCTGTAAATATTTGGAGGGGGATTATGAACTCACTAGAGATGAAGCGAGGGGATATGCTGCTGTTTGTTTTGCCTTTTTAAAACAATTTGGCACTACTACGGCTGAAACAATGAAATTTTATGAATGGGTGTGGGGTGAAGAGGGATAGTTTATTTGTGAGCATTACTAAAAACATGATTAAACTTATTTCTAATACTTGTACTTTCAGAGCTCACATACAAAGAAAAGACAAATGCTGTACACATTGCATTCATTATGCATTGAGTGATCCCTTTGATGAAAAATTTCGTGAATTATGTGATGATAATACCCATGACATAGCATGTGATAGATGTGAGCTGTTTCCAAAAACCATTGAAAAGATTAAGAAACTGATGAAAACTTTGAAAGGTGAATACATGTAAATTGTAAGATCATCGTATAAAATTTACCAGAATCGAAATGTCTTGCAACAATGCTAATTTGGTGTCTTTGGGAAAAGTGATAGTGTTAAATTTTAGTTTTTTTTAAGTTTGGCTTTTAAAAAAAAAAGTAAACTGAACTATTTATTGGAATTTTGGATATAAAAATATCTTATTTAAGATGCACATGTAAACAAAATATTTCGCAGGCAAATGCATAAGAAGTTAATAACGAAGACATACTGATTATATACATAGTTTGTTGGTATTAGAATTAGTATTAGGCAAAGCCTGTCGTATGAGCCAATAACACTTTGAGTCACAACAGCGATGAGTAGTAATGCAGTTAGTCTACATGACAAGCGAGACCTGATATAAATTCTCACACTAACACACTATGCATTTTAGAAGTAAACTTAAAATTGAAAGCAGTAAATATCAAATCAATACTTAGGAGAAAGGCAAAACTTGAAAGAATTATAAAAACTACGGCACTCGCACCCACAATTTACCCATCTGCATGCATCTACCGCAAAACATTTTATTCATCAACTTTCTAACACATTGTATTTTTTTCAGAACATTTTTTTTTTTTTTTTTGGTAATTTATCTATATCGGTGTGGCTGTTCAAGAAATAATTGTGGGGGGTGCATTTAATTAAAAATTTGATTGCTTGTGGGTAAACTGGAGACTTGCACTGCCGAAAATCATAGAAAAAAAAAAGAAATTCTGCCATAGGCCAAAAGTTTATTTTGGCATTTTCTTCAAATGTGCCAAATAAAGTAAAACACATATATAAACATAGCTCAAATATCACAATTTACAATTTTGTCTTTTTTTATGCCCCCATATCGATAATTGAAGGTGGGCATTTTCTCTTTGTGCTGTCTGTCTGTTTGTCTGTTTTTGCGTCTGAAACTTTAACCCTGGATATTACTTTTGAACTATATAAGATAGACTTGTATACTAGGTCTAGTCAAGAGGAACATGAATATGAAAAAAGGTCAGATCAAAGGTTAAGGTCACATTGGATAAAATAAGTGAAATTTGCTCTTTTCAGATATTTGACTGTAGAAACCTTAATATTTATTCTATTGAGACGGCGATTGTTCTATGTTATTGCTAATAAAGTTGCACAACTGTACTTTGTCGAGATATTGTGGAAGCATTTACCGTTTGAAATACAAGAGGCCAAAAGGGGACAAACAGAAAAATATGAAATTTTTTAGTCAGTTTTTGCTGCATTATTGTCCTGTAGTTTTCTTATAGCATGTTTAAATAGATAGATTTAACAACAGAAACCATTTCAATAAACAAGAGGCCCACTAACTTAACCTCATCTACGACATAATTCTCTTAAAGGGGGTTTCATCTGCTTCAAAATAAAGGGTTTGATTTGTGTGTTTCTATGGTAAGAAACAACTTTTGAACCATGAAAATAGACTTTTTTGATACTTGGTAAGTGTATAGGTCTTATCAAGAAGAACATAAATATGCAAAAAATAATGTGTGAAAGGTCAACGTCTCAGAGTGGTAAAAAGGGGGTAAAATTGAGTATTTTTATATAGTTTAGCATATAATCTTGGACAAATGTGATCTTTCACAAACACATCTTGTTTATCTTTTGTTATCGTAAGTTTCCTTTTTATTAGAATTTAAAGTAAGAGAAAAAGAGCTGCATTCTGTGTCAGTGAAAAAAAAGGGGAAATGCTTTTAACATTTTTTTTAGCAACCATGAGATAAGCTTTCAGCAGGGAATTTAATTATATTTTTCATTTCATAAACCTCTTGAAATCTATTTCTGACATTTTGTCTACATTTATTATTCGAAAAATGCAATGGAAGTCCATTTTAATATTTATTCATTTTATTATCTTTAGAAAAAAATATTTATGCAATTTCATTGACAGATGATGTACTAGATGACACTTCAAGTGATTGGATTTGCAACGTCATATTGTGACCGTTAACCATGATTTGAGTCGTACTTCCTACTTGATTAACTGACAAATAAGCATATTGTGGAAGCATTTACCGTGTGAGAAAGAAGAGGCCAAAGGGGACAAACAGAAAAATATTATTTTTTTTATTTTAGTCAGATTATGCTGCATTATTGTCCTGTAGTTTTCTTACAGCATGTTTAAACAAATACATTTCACAACAGAAACCATTTCAATAAACAAGAGGCCAACTAACTTAACCTCATCTATGATATATTTATAAAGGGGGTTTCTTCTGTTTTAGAATAAAGGGTTTGATTTGTGTGTTTTTATGGTAATAAACAACTTTTGAACCATGTAAAATATACTTTTCAAATACTTGGCAAGTGTATACGTCTTGTCAAGAGAAACATAAATACGACAGAAAAATATGTCAAAGGTCAAGGTCTCAGAGAGGTCAAAAAGGGGTAAAATTGGATATTTTCATATAATTTACAATATAATCTTTGGCTTTGGGCAAATGTGATCTTTCACAAACACATCTTGTTTATCTTTTGTTATCGTAAGTTTTTTTTTAATGAAATTCAAAGTAAGTGAAAAAGAGCTGGATTCTGTGTCAGTGAAAAAAAAGGAAATGTTTTTACCATATTATTTAGCAACCATGAAACAAGCTTTAAAATGGAAATTTCAATATATTTTTCATTTCCTAAACCTCTTGAAATTTTTTACTGACATTTTGACAACATTCATTATTCCAAAAATGCAATACAAGTCCAATTAAATATTTATTCATTTTATTATCTTTAGAAAAAAATTATTTATGCAATTTCATTGAAAGATGATGTACCAGATGACACTTCAGGTGACTTGGTTTGTGATGTTGAAAATGCGGATCAGAAGATTTCAGATTGGCAATGTTATGTATTGCGCACTGTTAACCAAGATTTGAGCAGTACTACCTTACTTGATTAACTAACAGATAAGCAATGCCTTCTTGTAATGGAATGCGCAATGACATTTCTCCCTTTGTCTTTTCGGTAAAAGCAAAGTGATTGGTTTGGCCAGAAAGGCATGAATTGGCGTGTGACAGTGTGTATATACAAGAGTGATAACCAACAGTTAAAGAAAAGAATTATTTATAAATCATTTTACAATTTAAAGTTGTTTCTTTTTCAGTTATGATTTCCTCCCAAAAACGTGATTTTGAGCAACTCATTATTATGAATCTTAACTTTACTGTAAATTATGAGCATATACTAGCTAAACTAAAAGGTTAGCAAGATTACTTTAAATAACACACTCGAGTTGATAAACAAAGTATTCTCATCAGGAAAAATTGCATACTCTAAATTCGAATGGCGACAATCTTTCATTTGATACACCTTATTGTGTATACCGAGTTAGGTTATTCTTAGTAAGATATGCACACATTTCATCTTGTTATTTCTGGTTCAAATGTGTCCTGATAGCCAAGATGAGAAATCAATTTTGATTAAAAATTTTAAAACCATAAAATGTTTATTTTAATGATATCAATAGACACATGATAGAGATAGGATATCCATATACTACTATTTCTTTTCAGAAAAAGAACACATACTCATTGTTTGGAAGAGACTAAACAAGACTCTCAAGATGTGGCAGTATTGTTGGAGCACACATTGAAGACAATCAAGGAACAGCTACCATATATTGAATCTGCTTTCTTAGGCGGTGATAATGCAGGCTGTTACCAATGTGGTGCTCTAAGGTTTACAATTCCATTAATTAATGAGGCAACAGGTTGGTTTTTAAAGCTGTAGTTACATTAGCCTGCCGTGTTTGGAAAAAGCATGTAAACTACTACTCTTCAGCAGTTTGGTGTATAAAGTAGAAGATACCAAACAAACTGTATGAAGGTGGAAAAACAAGCTATTAGATATGAGAAAAGCTCACTTTTGATGGCTTCGGTGTGACTTCAAAATGTTTATTTTGAAAAGCAGATAAAAACACTATGAGCAGTGAACACAGTGAAAGTCACTAAAAAGACACAATTATAAAGCAAAAAGACCACCACAAAGGGAAAGGCCAAAAAAAAACTTAAATATAAAGGCAATTCCAACACATTAATCATGTGCTCCTTAAAGGTATGTTTAACCCGTTTTGCATTTGAAACTTATCTTGTCCTTTCCCATAGTTATAACAGGCTGCCTTTCCTCAAAAGCCATATCAAGATTACCAGATATATCAGGGTTTGACCTGGATATATCAAACGATGCTCCCAACATTTCAAAGGCAATAACTTTTTTTACAGTTTTCACACAAAACCAAACAGATAAAATAAACATCTACTGAATTTGCTGTTTCTGATTAGTTATTCAAAGGAGAATCATAATTACACAGATATATAAACAAAACATTAGAAAAATCATAGAAACTCTGTCGTTGATTTATCCCGAAGAGATTTGAACTTTTAGCAATTTAGTTTCCATAACTTTTCAAATACCTTGTTTTTATATTTCTGTATTGATGACCATAATGTGTTTGTTTACAGAATTAAAAAAAAATAAATAAAAAAACGATACATTTACATTCTTTATATAATTAAGATTTATTTATTGTGAAAAACATTAAAAGGATATTTCTTGTCAAACATTAGATGAACTTCCATAATTACTCCAGGTCAAACTCGAGATATGTTTGGATCAACCGGATATGGCTTTTGTGGCAGTACCATGCATGCTGAAATAGGCGCATGGAAAGACAATAATTTCCAATAAATAACTGTCAAGTGCCCGACCACGTATACATATCATACAGAAGTTATAAAAGTGTTGTATCAGAGTACATTTGTGACAAGTTCACTGTAAAATAATAAGAAAAAAACTCACGATGGTGACTGTAAAACTTGTGTAGTGATGGCAACAATAATACTTTGCAGCAACAGTTCATTGGGCATTTCTAAAAAGTTGAATTCAGGCTAATGACAAAGCAAATCATCTGACACCATTTGTAGCTTATATGGATTTGGAGCTAATCAGAAAAGAAAAAAAATACTATTTTGAAGGTGAAATTATATAATGGTTGAGGCTTGTCGTCTATCTATTGCATAAAATGATATAAGCATAAAATAACTATAGAGTAATTAGAACCTTC
>MJUU01015041.1:25391-36323 GCA_002080025.1 Modiolus philippinarum | reverse complement strand
CTCCTATTACACCCTGAACTATCTTTTTGTTTACAGCTTCACCGACTGATGATGGTTTTACTTGTTTTAGGTCAGACATCATCTTCTTGTCGCATTTCCGTTTGTCGTGCTGTGCATCATAACAAAGATCATGACTCCTACAAACTCTATCTAATTTGTTCTTGGTGGGTAAGTCCATTGTGTTGTAAGGCCCACAGTAATTCGTTCCTGGGAGAGTAATTCCGTCCTTTGGTACCATAGGTTTGATGGAGTTGTGTATGTCAAGTTTACCGCCCGCGGTTCCTGCGGCGGTTCCCGTTCCTGCGGTTCCGGCGGTGCCACGCACAAACTTGGTTTTCGTGATTTTGCAGCTGGCACACATGCTGTATTCTATGAACTTATCGTTGGATGATTGTACGACCCTTGGAGAAAGAGACTCCGTGACTTTTTTCTCTTTTACTCAGTTTTTGAAGTACTCTTTTAATAGTATTTCATTTTTTATTGTATCCGTCGGACTAAGGTCTTTGTACATTGTATCGTAGATGTCTTTCTCTTGTGCTTCTCGTAGAAAGAATAGACAGAAGTAGCCACATAGAACACTTAGTTTGTGTTGGTACTTGATTGTGTTACGTCTGTATTTACCCTTTATATAGTCAATAAATTCTTGTGGTGGTAAAAGACCATAACTATCAAAGTAAATATTCCTCTTATTACGAAAGTCCCAACACACCCAATGAGTACCGGCACCACTTGTAGCGTCCAAATTAAGAATACCATACTCATTCTTGTTTGGTCTTGGTGGTAGATTGTCCCTACTATAAACCCCTCTGAAAGAGGTAATACGTAGTTTATCAACCCAGTCTAAAATATCGAAGTTGGTTAGCGGTTCAAGTGTCTGCCGTAGGCACTTTTTTTTGCATGACGTAGGGTCTGCGTACGCTGTCTACTTGTAGTCCTCTACCAGATGGGCGTTCAACTTGTAGTCCTTTCCCCATTAGGCCGGCCAGCAATGGCACTGCCAAACTGGCTAACATACCAAGGAATCCACCGGTCTTTTGTCTTTTTGTAATTCTAAGACCAGTTACTGATTTCTTTTTGAGTGCTGACTGCAGTTGCTCTTTCTGTGTTTTTGTTAGGTGGTCAACGTAGGGTTTTTGTAAGAGGGTGGTGATTTTGTTGTGTGGTACGTCTGCTGTTAAACCGGTACCAAACACCCTTTTCAACCCGGTTTCAGCCAGAGCGGAGGCCGCTCCGATGCCAAGAGCAGGTAATAGTTTGGATGCCACTGTCTTTATGACCGGAAGTGCAAGTTTAGCAAGTGCTCCAAGAAAACCTCCGTTTTGTGATTGATTTGTCATTTGTGTCTTTGAAATTCTTATATGAATCCCAGTACCAGAGGCCTTTGCTTTCTGTATTTTATTTATTTGTGTTTGTGTTAGCGCCATAGGAAAGTCCCCTATTAATTGGTTGTTTGTTAGTCTTAATGTTAGACAAGATATTTTTTCGTATGCTTTAGCTAAATTCTTTCTCTGACCTTCGGTTAAACCAAGACTATAGTAAACGTATTTACCAACTGCGTTGCTCATTTTTTTAATACCTTAGATACTTACTATATCATTTCAAATTGTGTCCAAAATTATATCTTCTTCGTTCAGTACAAGGGCAAAGATCCGGTAGGCAGCAGCTGGGGCAGTGTTTAATCTGTAATGCAGAGTCAGGGATGTGTTCTCCATACTCACCGATTCGTCTGCGTAAGTCAAATCAAAATAGATTAATCAGTATAGAGAACCAAAGTTGCTAAGGGTATGCATGTTCCCGGTGTCATAATCGTTGCATGCATTGGGTTTAAAATTACAGACATCTCTGAAGATTCTGCTGATTTGAGTCGAGCTATATCCCGTTTCCGGGTAAAACGTGCCGGCGCCAACTTCTAATCTAGACGTCAGGAGGGTACAATTTGTGATTGCTGCATTTACTTTGAAAGTGTCGAGTAACAGAGGATTTTGCTTACCACCCCTTTGTAAGAATATGATAACGTGTTTTGGGTGTTTTATTCCTGTTGTAATGCGGTACGACCCTTCAACAGATTGACTCGAGCTACTAGTGTGAATGGATTCTCTTAGGTATGTCCACCGCCTCGGTTTCATGTAATTCTGAAATACGGTCGACAGACCGACATAATTCAGTTTTAGTCTGGGGATCCAAAGTTCAAAGCGTGTAATTACAACTCTACCGTCATCAGCGGCCTTGAACAGCAAGTAATTGTCGTTGTTTATTTCTACGGTTATTCCCATCTGTGCTGGGGGTAAAAGATTTTGTTCTAGTGATTGGAAGAATGAAAATATGTTCAGTGGTATTTCTGCTGTTACCTCTGCAAGTGCATTTGTGAGCGCGGTTCTCGCCTTAAACCCTGAATTGTCATTAGTAGTTGCAACATTATCCGGGTAAATAAAGCTGATTTTGCCTAGACTACTCACATATCCGTCTGAAAGTGTGAGTAGTTATTTGACGTGATTTGCAAGTGATAGATTGTTACAGTCGTACACTATTTTTCCATTTTGTCTAACTGTCATTTGACTGAGAAAATTGGTTACATCTGAAATAACAGATACTGTGTTATTATCTGGTGCTGTTCCGTCAGCTAGTTTATCTACTGTGAACTTGATCAAAAAATACCCATTGTACCAGTCATAAAACGAAGCCCTATCGTTTATACTAAATTTGTAATCCGTTTTGACTTGTACTTGTCCATTTGGGGGAGTTCTTATGGGAGTGTCTAGTAAAAAGTTACAATACTCAAACCGATCGCAGAACTGTGTTCCTCTAAACATTTTTTAAAACTGGATTATTATTTTCTTTCTTAAATAAAAATGATAGAGTTTACAAGTCATGTCTTAAACAGGTTAAAACAGAGTATTGAGCGTTGGAGAATGAGTAAAACTTATAAGTTTTTTGTTTTACCTTTAAAGTGCTTAAGACGGAGTCGCGAGCGTCGTAGAAAAACAAAACGTGAGTAAAACCTAATTTTTAACTTCTAGACTGTTTAAGCAGAGTTTCAACCGTTGTAGAAACAAAAAACGTATTTACGTTTTTTTTTGTTGTGTACTTCTAGGGTACTTAAAGCAGGTCTTGGGTGTTTGGATATCAAAAAACACGTTTTTTGATATCCGAAAACCTACGGATTTTCCCCATATATACTACTAACATAAGTTTAAACATATTTGTGAAAAAAGAATGATTTTTCTTTCTGATGGTTTTATTGAAAAGTTCGCACATTAATGTTCCAATTTTATATTCATTTTCAAAGTCGGACAAATTTAGGCCACAGGTACTTGTGGACAGGACCCTACATGTGCCTCGTATGTGGGTCCGCCCACTATGAAAATTTTTGATGGAAAATGTTATATTTTGTCTATTTACTGGCATTTCTGGATGGGATATATAGCTCATGTACTCTCAAACAGCTTCGTGAGTCCACACGGGTTTACTGATACATCTAAACACAGGTTCTTGTGGACAAAGTGAATTAAATGACGGAAATGTACACAGTGACGTAGAATCAGCGATAAAGAATCAGTGACAATATGTATCGTTTTTCATTCAGAAATAAGGACGTATTCGCGGGTTGTTTTTCTTTGTCAGACAAGTAAATTACTTTGCGATAGAAAAATACACGGTTTCCAGTGACAGGTTTCATCAAAACTTTCAGGATGTGTAAAGTAATCATTTGCTAACGTATTGAGGTATATTATATACAGGGATACGCATTCAATAACCAGGCTAAGCACCACGGTCGAATACGCATACGCAGCATTTCACATGCGCACAAATACTTTCAATTTGCATGAAATCTCCAAAAAGAAGGAAGAAAGAGAATTAATAAGTTATTTATAGAAGTTGCAAAAGTTGACAAGAGCACTCAAGGTTGTTTTTACAAGAGGAGAGGATCGTCTTACTACTGTATTAGTTTGTAAACCAATTAGACTCTAGAGATAATCCTCCAAGTAACTTGTAGGTTGATCAGGACCTCCCACCCATGTTTTTTTCATTTGTCACATTTTCTGTAAAAGAAACTAGAAAGTTATGTCATAAACTTTTAAGCTTTTAATTGTGTTAAGCTTTTAGCTGTGTTCCTATCAGAGAAAGCTTATACTGAGGGAGGGCAAAAGGGGTTCTCATCCCAATTTCCCGTCATTAAAATGAGCAAATCCCGAAATCCAGGACATTTTTTTGTGAAAAAGTCCCGATCCTGGAAAATTGTATTGGAGAAACTAAATTTTTTTTTACCTTAAAATCCCGATTTCCCGGGTAAAAAAACACCAATTTCCCTTGTTCTGATGGCATTTTCATCCTGAATTCCTGGCCTTAAAAAAGGACCATCGCGATTTTCTGATTTTAAAAATGGCCAATCCTGGCATCCCGAAAATGGTCTTGCCCTCCCTCAATACTGAAGAAAAAAATTTTTGTTTTTCTTTATTTTTATATTTCCCGAGATTACTATGGCATGCCGTTCTCATATTTATTCAGCACTAATGATTTCTGATGAAATATATATGATTTCTATGGCATGTCATTTTCATATTTATTCGCCATTAAAGATATCTCATGTAAGATATAAGATATCTCGTATACTATTTCTGATATCATATATATTTATAGAGATATCTTGTATATCATATGATATATCGTAAATATTGAATAAAATATTTTATATGTTTATTTATATAAGATAATTACTATATAAGATATCTCATATATTGTGTAAGATATCTAATTTTATCTTATAAAATATATAATTTAAAGGAGATATCTTACATATTATATCTTCTTTAATATATAAGAAATCTTATATATTATATAAGATATCTGAAAAAGTATATAAGATATCTCAAATAGTTTAAATGACATAATTATCTTATATAATTACACAATGGATATATCTGAATTAATATTTAAGATATCTTATATATGCGATATCTTATATGTTATACCGTATAGCGGGAAATTTTCGCGGGGTTTTAAATCGCGAAAATAAATTCCGCGAATATTTTATGTATTCTTATGATACATTTGTATATACAGAATCTTTGATATTCCGCGAAAATTTAAAACGCTTAAATTTTTGGCATACATTTTCCACTCAAATTCGTGAAATTTTTGACCCGCGAAAATAACCCGCTATACGGTATAAGATATCTCTATTAGTATATTAGATATATAAATTAAACTTTCAAAAGAGATATCTGATATAATATATCATAAACTTTAAGATAATAAAAGATTCCTTGTACTATAAGTACCTGATATATAAATTGAGATATCTTATACAATATATAAGATATTTCATAATTTGAAGTTCATGTAAGATATCTTTTGTTTGAAATAATATATTGTATTTAATATATCTCCCTTTATATTATAAGAGATATCTTAAATAGGGAATAACTATGAAAACTGTGTGTCATGGATATCATGTATTTATCTTGCATATTATGTATTATATCAGACATCTCATATAATATGTAAATATCATATTTAGAATAAAACATAACTGATATGGGATATTTTGTATAATATATCTTGCATATGAATTAATTATAAATATTTTGAATGTTTATTGAGATTTATGTTATAATATATATATATGATTTATAATATAATATCTGAGATACCTCATATTATATATTACACAGTCTGTAAGTGACCTAATATGGTATATACACGGTCAGTAAATTTCATATTGGGCGAGAGCGTAGCTCGAGCCCAATATTCAATTTACTGACCGTGTATATACCATATTAGGTCACTTACATACTGTGTAATGTTTATATCCTGTCGAGAGTCCAGTAAATTGTCAAAAAACCTATTTAAAAACGTACAGTGACGCCGGGTAATGGCGGTCACTGACGGTATATTAATCAGTCACTCGATATGGAATATACACGGTCGGCACGTGACGTCGTTTGACCAATCGACGTCTCAGGAATTTACTAGAGGCAGGATATATTAAATTATAATTTTTATTTATTATACAAGATATCTGTCTAGATTAATGTATAATATACTTCATATATTGGATAACTTATATAATATGTAAGATATCGCATATTTTATAGAATAAATATAAATATTTAAGATCTCTAATTAATTAAGTGAGATATCTCATATAATATATAAGATATCTAGTTTAAACGTTTACCTCAGATATCAGTTTTACTAATAGAAATATCAGCATTGTGTAGATATATAAGATCTAATATATTTGAGATATCTTACTACATATCTATCACCAAACTCTACATATCTATCAAAACACACTACATATCTATCACCACACTCTTTGTATCTTTCACCACGCTTTACACATCTTTCATCACACTTTACATATCTATCACCACATTCTTTATATCTTTTTACAAATTCCACACTCTTTTTATCTATCACCACACTCTATAAATCTATCACCACACTCTATAAATCTATCACCACACTCTATAAATCTATCACCACACTCTATAAATCTATCACCACACTCTAACATCTATCACCACGATCTATACATCTTCATATTTATGACCACACTCTACATATCTATGACCACACTCTACATATTTATGATCACACTCTACATATTTGTCACCACACTCTATGTATCTATCACTACACACTACTTGTCATCACCACACTACATGTTACATATTTATCACCACATTCTATTCATCTTTTTACAAATACAACTCTTTCTATATATCACCACATTCTACATATTAATCACATACTCTACGTATTTGTCCCCATAAAACTATCACCACCACACTCTACATATCTTTCACCATGCTCTTTGTATGCATCACCACACTCTACATATTTATGACTATGCTCTTAATATCAATCACCACAATATGTACCCATCATGACCCAATTCTACTTTTTTTTATCACCACACTCTTTGTATATATCACTACACACTACTAGAAATCACCACACTCTACATATTTTTTTGCCACACTCTACATATCTTTCACCACAATCTTTGTATCTATCAGCACATTCTACATATCTATCAAATACTCTTTATCACCATACTGTACAAAACTATCACCACACCCTACATATCTATCACAACACTCTATATATCTATCACCACACTATGCAAATCTTTCAAAACACTCTGTATCCATCACTACACTCTTCATATCTTTCACCAACTCTACATATCTATCACCGCATTCATTTTTTTACAAATACCACACTCTCTGTATCTATCATCAAACTCTTTGTATCTATCACCACACTCTACACATCTATCACCATACTCTACATGTATATATCTATCACCACACTCTATACATCTGACACCACACTCTATACATCATCATACTCTATACATCTGTAACCACACGCTATACATCTATCACCACACTGTATATATCTATCACCACACTGTATATATCTATCACCACACTCTATACAGCTGTCACCACACTCTATACAGCTGTCACCACACTCTATATATCTATAACTACACTGTGTACATCTGTCACCACACACTATACATCTATCACATCACTCTATATATCTATCATCACACTTTATACATCTATCACTACAATGTGTACATCTATTACCACACTCTGCATATTTATCATAATACTCTATGTATCTATCACCACACTCTTTATATCTATCACCACACTGAATACTCCTATCACCAAATTTATATATCTATCATCTTACTACATATCTATCTCCACACACTTTACATTTATCACCACCCTATATATATTTATCACCACACTCGATACATATAACACCACACTCTATACATCTATTACTACAATCTGTACATCCTTCACCACACTCTATACATATATCACCACACTTTAAATATATATCACCACAATCTGTATATCTATCACCACACATAAACTTCTATCACCACAATCTGTACATCTTTTACCACACTCTACATATTAATCAATACACTTTATATATCTATCACCACCCTCCTTGTATTGATAATAAAACTGTACATTTCTAACACCACACTCTATGTAATTATCACCTTAATGTTATATATATTTTTTTGTTTTCAGGTACTTAGCACGTTGGAAAATATTCAAAGGATTGTGCATATTTCTTCACAAATCCTGGATCTACATATCCATGGTTTGGCATAATTCTGAAATCAGGATGGGAATATCATCAGAAGCATTTCCAACGTGTACAATAGAAAGAAGTTGGTTAGTTGCTATGTATAATGTAAAAAGCACATGTAGTGTAATTTCTCATGATTTCTATTTTTGAGGGTGTATAACTGTAAGGTTTAAAATTCTTTTGAAGTAGTTCAATATCCTTTCAAGTATAAAATAAATCTTATTGAACATATGAACCTGCAAAATATCTTCGACCAAGAAGTTGAGATTTGAAGGGAAAATATTTTCATGGAAAATGTTTCACAGCTTCTACAATTCTTATATTATAAAATAATATCAAAGTTTATCCCTTTATTAGTGCATGTATTAAGGATTTCAGAAAATATTTCATGGCAGATGAAATGAACCATTACATGATCAATTTTGTTGTTGATCAAGTGATAAGATGACAATTGGTTCATGAAAAAGTGGAGAAGATTGTTGTGTGCAAGTGTTGGAAATGGGAACAGATGTTTTTTAAGGTAAAGAAACGAAATATGTTAAATTATTACAGACAGTTAACAGTATATTGGTCGTACTAACAACAGCTAATTCTAATATGACGTGTTTTAAACACTTTGATAACACTAGAGGTGTAAAAAAAGGGAAACACATATGAGTAGCATGTGACAATGAATGTCTTTTTAACTAACACTCACTGCTAAAAGATGATTTTGACAGTTCGACGGCTCAGAGAAAGGCAACCATACATGTTGACTTATGTTCAAAGAACATGAATTTCTGGTTCTGATGTAATGTTTTCTGTTTTGTTTGTGATGTAATAGCTATATCAATTACCAGAAAAGCCAAATATGGTATCCATTAAAGGTAACCATAGGTCTCATCTACCCACATCAATTATATCTGCAACACTTATATATATATCTATCACAACACTGTATGCATCTATCACCACACTCTATATATCTATCACCACACTTTATACATCTATCACCACATACTATACAGCTAGCACCCACACTCTATGAATCTGTCATCACACTCTATACATCTGTCAGCACACTCTATTCATCTATCACCACACTAGATATATATCACCAAACACTGTTAATGTATTATCGCACCCTACATCTTTCATTTTGCTTTTTAGCTATCACTTCACTCTATACACCTATCACCACACTCTGTAAATATATCACCACACTCTTTACATCTATCACCATACTCTACATATCCATCACTAAACTCTATATACAACTATCACCACTCTCTATACATCTATCATAGACTCTATACACCTATCACAACATTCTATACATCTATCATCACACTTTATACATCTATCACCACACTCTATACCTATCATCACACTCTATCCATCTATCATCGGACTCTATACATCTATCTCCACACTCTATACATATGTTGCCACACTCTATACATCTATCAGTACACTCTACATATCTATCACCACACTCCTTACATAAATTACCACACTATACCTATCATCACACTCTATACATCTACAACCACACTCTATACCTATCATCACACTCTATACATCTACCACCATTCTCTTTACCTTTTACTACACTATACATCTATCACCACACTCAATACATCTGTCACCACACTCTATACATTTATCACCACACTATATATATATATATATATATTTATCACCACACTTTATACATATATCACCACACTCTATACATCTGTCAACACACTCTATACTTCTATCACAACACTCTCTATATCTATCATCACACTCTTTACATCTATCGACAAACTCTATATATCTATCACCACACTCTATACATCTGTCACCGCACTCTATACATCTGTCACTACACTCTATACAACCATCACCACACTTTATACATCTATCACCACACACTGTATATTTATCACCACACTATATATATTTATCAACACTCTATACATACATCACCACACTCTATACATCTATTACCACAATCTGTACATCTTTCATCACTCTCTACATTTTTATCACTGCATTCTATATATCTATCACTACCCTTTTTGTATTGATAATAAAACTCTACATTTCTAACACCACATTCCATGTAATTATCACCTTGATGATATATTCTTTTTTGTTTCAGGTACTTAGCAGGTTGGAAAATATTCAAAGAAAATGTGCATATTGCTTCACAAAGAGCTGGATCTACATATCTTTGGTTTGGCATAATCCTGCAATCAGGATGGGAATATCATCAGAAGCATTTCCAATGTGTACAATAGAACGAAGTTGGTTAGTTGATATGTATAATGTAAAAAGTACATGTAGTGTAATTTCTCGTGATGTCTATTTTTCGGAGAAGATAGATTCAGCCACACTTTGAACTATTTTCATTTCAGCGACATTTTCATTAGTGACAACATTGCCCTCCCTTTACCCCTGCTCCATACAAGTAGGTCGAAGTAGAAGTTTGAGAACTTTATATATTTTTTCAGTAAATACTTTATTGTCCATAAAATTCATATCCATTTTAAAATCATTGTTTTAAAATTCCGAATTGTCTCTATGTATACAACAGAGCATTTTTAATTGATAGCAATTTGTACCTAGTATGCTATGAGTTATACATACTCGAACCTTCAGTTATTACCCAATTTGAATTTCCTCTAATTTACCCACCTTTCATATTGTTCCCGTAATTTCCTCAGCTGCTGATCACTGATATTGAAATTGAGGCTTTGAGAAAAAAGCTACCTCTAATTAGACCATGTTTTAATATTTTGATGTTTACTGTAAACATGGTTATTTTCG